>JAOEHX010041762.1:0-22203 GCA_025448015.1 Bolborhynchus lineola | reverse complement strand
AGTTCCATAGGGTTTTGAGATTTTTTTTTTTTTTGAGTTTTTAAGAAGTATTCCGAGCATTATACTTTTAGGATGAAAATTATCATGCATGTATGGTACTTTTTGCTTTTCACATGTAGTTCAGAAATAATAATGCTTCTATTTCACTGTGTACTTTTAGGCAAGAAAAAATTTGCCTTTAGACAGGCTGGAGCACTTAAAGTCTCAGCTGGATGCCTCAACCCAACAAGATCTTATTCTGCAACTGGAAGAACAGATTTCAAAGTTGGAACCTCTAGATTCTGCATGCAGCAGTAGGAGGAGTAGTATTTCATCTCATGTATGTATATAGGTAGTGCCAAAAACGTTACCTGCAGATCTTATCTTTATGGCTTAAAATCACTTTGAAGTTGAGGCTTTCATTTTTACCGTATCTACTATAGCTGATAATGCTATTTTCTAAAATTAGGTGGGGTAGAAAGTATGAAATACCACTGCTTGCATTGTTTAAGCTTTCAGATCCCTGCCTTATTTATGTGTTATTTTGTGGCTAATGGTTGAGATATAGACAAAGATTGATCAAAGAAGGCTTTCTCCACAGCTGAGGTTAGTATCCTTTATTTAAGGTCATCTTGACTAAAACTAGTTTTCTGTGGTGCAAACTGAACATCTGAACAGACAGAACAATCCTAGTCCTGTTTAAAAATATTGTCTCACCCTATGAAGCTTAAGCAGAAAACGCTAAGGAAAAGAATCAAAGCATGTTTCTAATATTCTTTTAAAAGTACAGGTGTTTGTGCTTTTTCTTAGTTTCTCAGCAGCTTTTCAAGAAAAGGGAAATACTTCGTAGTTAATACAGTATCAGTTGCTACTTTCACTCTAACAGTAAAAAGTTAACTTTAAAAAGTAATGTTAAAAACCCCAAAGTAATGTAAATTCTACCTTGATGTGGTAAACAGTTTGTTTTTTTTTTTTTTATTAGCAGATGGGAAAAGTAAACCTCATAAATTTATCATGAGCAAAAGAATGTATGTGTGTCCTGGAACTAAAGTTTAGCAGGATCTGTAAGTGTGGTAGCCGGCTATGGTTAACAAGCAAAAAGGAATATGGGCTCTTGGGTGCACAGGTGCAAAGGGATAAAGTGACAATCTTGGATGCAGGACTAAAGGAGAGATGATTTTGCCTTTTGCGAAGTACACGTGTTGCTTGCAGGCTTCTTTCCAGAAAGCAGTTGCAGCATATACATCTTTATAAAGTCACTGGACTGCTCACTTAGCGCCACCTATGTACTTTTCCATTCTGCGTATGTCAAAAATAAGCTGTTATATAGGGCTTTTCCAGACTGTGAATTGTGAAGTGCTGTGAGGTTATTTGTGTGGGTATGGTTGGTTGAGTTAATTACAGGAAGTTTAACAAGGAAGTACAACTCTTACAACATCTAACTCCTCTTCCTTGTCTGACAGGAAAGTTTCAGTGTCTTAGACTCTGGAATATATCGTGTTATCAGTCGAAGAGGCAGTCAGTCAGATGAAGATTCAAATTCTCTCCACAGTCAAACATTCTCAGAGGATGAGAGACTTAAAGAATTTCCTCCACACCAGGAAGATGAGCAAGTAGAACTTGGTAATGTTTCTTAATGAAAATAATGTTATTTGGATGCAATTTCTGTTTATTATAATTTGTTTAGGTTGGTTCTGTATTCTTCCTTTACATTATCATGATATCCATGATTTAAATTCTCTAATTTGATCAGTGGGAACAGTCACCCCACCTTCCAGTCAAACTCTTTCTTCAAACATTGGAGTGAAATGCTGGCTCCACAGAAATCTAAGCTTAAAAGGAAACAAAACCCAGAGAAATAAGACAAAAAGTCCCAGAGGGCTTTTATCAAGCTGGGACTTCACTCAAATTCCACCTTCCCAATCCCTCAATGTGTAATTCAGCATTAATGCTAAGATCCTCTCAGCAGACTATGTCAGTGTTAATTGAGCTTTGAATGAGGTTTTTTTTTCTGCTGCTGTCTTTACGGTAATATTTGTACCAGGAAAAAATTGCTTAATCTTGGCTCTGGCTTTATATTTCTTCAGGAAAACCAGTAGGTTTACTGTGTTCTTAACTTCATTGCGAGGTCCCCTTGGCACAGGGGATCATCTCTTATATGTGTAGAAGGGATTACCAAATGTTAATAACTAACATTCGGACCATCCAGGGAACCATTTTTTTTGTTTTCCTCCTAACAAATGTCTGTTGCTGGACGAAAGCTAAAGGGACAGTAGGGGTCTTGTTCTCTGCTGTGGTTGGGATTGGAAGGGGGTGCTGAAACCTAGCATGATGAGGAGCTGGCTCAGTTCCAGGTATGCTAGAGAGGCTTTCCAATAAAAAGGCTGCTTTTTACCTTCTGCAGAGAGAGTAGATGCCAGTTGAGGACTGAGAGAATTTGGATGGTTTTTCAGGGAAAACTGCACTGGAGAAGGAGAGGACAGAAATTAGTATTTACTTCCCTATTTGTCAGTAGTGTTGTCCTGCTGACTAAGCTGCATGCTGTTTGTAGCACTTACTTTTACATGTGCGTCTTTACTTGTATCACCGTAAAGCCATGAAAACTTGGAAGGGCATGTATAATTTTCAGTATTAAAACTAACATGAAGGGATGCAGTTTTTGAATGCCAGAAGATAGAGAAGTTCTGTCTGCTCAACGAGAGACAATAAATTTGCTGGTTATTTCAAAGTACAGAAGTTCCAGATGTTTCTTGCAGCACATGTACTTAATTTGGTATTTAAGAAAATGGATTTAGTCTTTGCCTGCTCGCATTTATGTAAGAGGTCAGAAGTTTTTACGTTTCTAATATGCGTAATGAGCAAAAGCAGCCTTATTTGAAAGCAATCGTATAATCACTTGCGACCTTTAGGCACTATCTAGATGCTGTAGATTCTGATGGCAGAATTTCTGTAACTGCAGAGCGTCTTTTCCTCTCAACAGTGCAGGCAGTGCTGACTGTTGCAAAATGCAATGTCATCCTTGCTTAAAAGGATCCTTTTTTTCTTTTTTACGTCATTTAAAGATACAATGTGTATGTTTGTTCCAGGAAATGATTACTCAAAACACATTGTAGATAGTGCCAGGGATATAAGAGAGAAAAGGCAATAGTGGGTGATTCTGTATTTCCTGTGGTTCTTATTAAATGCCAGACAGCTATGGGCTCAATTGTATCTTTAAGTCTATTCAGATAAAAGGGTGATATATATCTTAACCATGGCTTCTATGTCTCTGTGTGCTCATATGTGATTTAGATTTTAGGAAATCATGCATTATAAATTTATGTATGCCATAATACTTCATTTTCCTAGATGTTTAAATAACTGGCAGTAGATTAAATTAAGATTTTTGTCCCCTAATGAACTGTAAGTCTACTTGTAGAAGATCATTTTCATACAGTTGTTGATCATAATTTGCCTTGTTACAGAGCCAAAAGACTGTTAACAAAGCAGACTTACTTGGTCCAAAGTCAGTAATAAAATGGCCCTTTAAACCAAGTAGCACTTTCCTGGCTCCACACGTTCCTGATTATTAAAAAGGAAAGTATCGCATGCAGGGTATCCATTTATGAATTAGTGACTTGCAGCTTGTTTCACTGTTCCATTTTTGTCAGGTCACTGTTTCATGACTCTTTATTTCAATTCCATTTGTTAGACAACGTATCTCATGCATCTGTGACGGTTGAGGCTGACCGGAATGAGACATTTCTTCCATTCAGTATTCCTTTGTCATTTCGTTCCCCATCTCCTCTCGTCTCTCTCCAAGCTGTCAAAGAAAGGTAAAACTTGCAGCAGGTTCACCCATCCATTACATCTTTCCTTTTTCTGTCCTCTGAATTTGTAGCATTGTCTGGTTTAGTTCATGCAAAAATGTAGCATCTGAACTGAAACACTGGAGATGCAGTCAAGTTTGCTAGACTATTTAGAGCTTCTCAAATGAAGTTAGAAAGAACTGCTGTTAACTTCAGTGGAGCCAAGATTTCAACCTCTGCTTTGAAATGGCTAAGGATGCTTAAATGACTGAGAATGTTTAACATTGCCTTGTGAACCATGGTTGTGGTTTGTCTTTAAAGCTAACTTACCGAATATTGATTTGGAATTTTGCTTTTCTGGTACTTAGATTTCTTATGAATGAGTGAAGGCTTCTGACATTGTTTAGGAACAAACATTAAAATATTCAAAGCATGCTAGATAGTGGTAAAACACAGCTGCAAAGTATGCAGCATGGTCTGCTATCTCCCCATGTGCTCCTTTCAGTGAATCTAAGCAATTTCCCAAGTGTTTATGGAATAATGATTGCTTATGCCCAGTGCAGGTAAATACAGTAATGTCTGTTCTATGCAGAAATCAAATTGCTGTTCTAAAACCTACTTTTAAAAACAGCAATACACACACATACACGTAAAGGAGATGGTGTTAAAAACATAAAAAACATTAAAAAATTATGCATATTAGTTTCTGAGGTAAAACATTACTGGCCCATAATGATGGTGTGAGAAGTTGCATAGCCCTCCCTTAATAACTTAGGTATGTGAATTAATAGATATATATAATTAGGTATGTGAATGTCCTGCAACAGAAGACTGTAGCTGATATCAATAATACGAGGATCTCGGGGTAACCTTGTTTTGAATGTTTTGAATTCTTTTTGAACTCTAAGCAAATTTTAAGACAAGTGTTTCTGTTAATAATAACTAAATATTCAAGTATTTACTGTATTCAATTTATAATTAAACACATTACTATCACACTTAAAATTGATTTTTTTAAGTTTACCTTTAATCCTTCTATACATTAAAATCCAGTTGTTTTGTGGTCTCTTCTACAGAAGCCTTCATCTTTTGCTGTACTTTGGTGTAGTAAAAGATGTCATATGCTCTGGCAAGCAAGTAAATGGTTGCTTTTTATCATTTTTTCTTGATGCTCTTAAATTAGATCTTGACCAGAAAGCAAGAAGCTGATTTTTATGATCAACTGTGGATGACATAGTTCCTTTCATCGCAGTGGTAGAAATAATTGGGTTTTGGCATGTTCACTGGGCTTCCTCTTGAATAAAATATCTGAAGGGTTAGGGTCTGATGACATGACTAGGACATTTATAGTGAGCTTTGTAATCTGAAGAATTAATTTGGAGTACTGTAAAACTGTTTTACCCCCAAGAGGGACATAATTTCCTAATGATGCTTTCTGTTTATAAGCTTTGAATTGCAGTGTGGCTGACCTGCATTTATTTCCATTCAAATTCATGTCCTGATATTAAGCACTAATGTTAATATGTGATCCTGTTTCTCCAGCAGCAAAAAACCCAGGTCTTCAATACTTCAGGTTTTTATTCTGTGCTGAAAGTATTGACCATGACTGAAGTAAGAATTTTGAGCAGCTTATTAGTGAGTTTTGTTCGTGTTGATCATTGGTGCTCTTGACCTTTTCTCAAGAAGTCTTCAGATTATAAAGTTTTCTGAAATCATGGTTTGTATGGAAAGTGATTTGTTCATGTTTGAACTTTCCATTTTAAATGTTTGCACTTCTGACTCCTAGTGTTTCCAGCTTTGTACGCAAAACTACTGAAAAGATTGGCACACTTCATATAAGCCCTGATGCTAGAGGAAGGCAAGAAGCAAAGGATGACGAGCAGCTTCAGGAGTTGAATGTTAATCTGGAAGCACCTCCCCAGGAAAAGAAAGAGTGAGTGCAAAAGTGACCTTTTCTTATCAATTGCATTTGTTGAATGTTCTGATGATAGCAGAAAAAGCACTGTTACAGGTAGAACAAGGAGTTGCCTTCATAACTATGGTGGGTTTCACTGGTTCTCTCCGACTCCTTTCCTAGAAGCAGATCAGGCAATGAACACTTCTGAGTGGTGGAGCACACAGTCTCCACAGTGCTGTAATGACTAAAGAGCATGATGAATATAGTGTATTCAGAAGTTCTTATATAATGTATCTGTGATGCTAGTTATAGGTACAGGCATGAGTCCAGCAGTTCATTTCCTGTCCTTTCTGAGTGGGGGGTAAACACTTAGCTCCCTGAAAATGTCTTTCTATTTTGCTTTTGTTTGTGTGGCTTATGTCTGGGTTTTGTTTTGTGTGGGTTGAGTTGTTGTTGGTTGGGTTTTGTTTGTTTTTAATAATGGTAGCTTTAAAATGCTGAACTTCTTTAACGGTTGTCTAATTCATACAGAGCAAAGTTATTTCATATTCCAGTGTTCTGCTAATTTACCATTTTGGACTAACTTTAACAGAGTGGCATGATACTGATTTTTGTTCACTACCTGCAGAAACCTACTGTAGAAGGCTACGAAAATAGTATTATAGGTTTGCTCTTCGTGCCTATTCATAATCTCTGTTGAGCTGTTCCTTCTTTAGAAATCAAAGTGGATTTTTTTTTAATGAAGAATTAATGTTGTTTCCTCACAAACTTAAGGAAATTTGTGAGGAAATTCCTCATTTAATTACTGAAGATAGTCATAGAATGGTTGGAAGGGACCTTAAAGATCATCTAGTTCCAACCCCCTCTCCTCTTTCCCCCCCCACCACATGGACATGGTGGGGTTGAAACTAGACCAGGTTGCTCAAAGCCCCATTCAACCTGGCCTTGAACACTGCCAGGGATGGGGCAGCCACAGCTTCTCTCGGCAACATGTGCCAGTGTCTCACCATGGTATACTGAAGAATTTCTTCCTAATGTCTATCTAAATCTATGTTCTAATACTTCAGATAAGACTGAAATTAATGTGTTTTTTCTAGGTTAGAACCACAGAGTTGCCAGCTTCCAGAGGAGGATCACTTAAGAGATCTTAAGGCTGCAACAGCAGAAGCTATGTAAGCAGGGAGACCTTTTAGTGTATAGATACTGGGCTTTGTTAGAAAAACAATATTTATTTTTTTTTTCTTAATTCATTTCATACATGTAAGCGTAATGTTCTTAATGTCTATTAACATGATCTGAAATGGTCTTATTTGGTTTGTTACTTGTTTGCCCTGCTTAAAGCGGAGCAAAACCCGCTAAAGGCACTCTAATGTTATTTTTTTGTCCTAACTATAAGCATAGTTTAAAAAAAAAAACAGAACCAAACCCATGTAACAAACAAAAATCCATTCTGAAAGAAGCTTTGTGGAACTTGGAATGTACTAAGATCAAATGTAGGCAGCTTGAGTAACTTAAATTCTGTTTGATGCACTCAAACCCACAAAACCCAAACTATGTTAAGTTTAGGAGTATGCTTTGAGTTAAATTAAATACTTCACTTGTGGCATCTTATAACTGTTAAGCAAATTGGCAAACTTCTTTTTTTATGCTTCAGGGCCAAACTCCAGGATCCCCTGGTTTTGTTAGAACCACAGCGTATGAGAAGGGTTTTACAGGAATGGCTTGTCTGTCTAGAAGAAAAGTTTGGAAGGAAAGAACGTTCTGCTTCTGCTGTCAAGAACCACAAGACTGTGTGTGCTGAAGAACAGAGTGCAGTTCTGCAAGAAAATCTACAACTAGGTCCAGCTGATGGAGACCCAAAAGACAAAGAATGCAGTAGTATCTTGAAAAACTATACTGAAAAGGAAAATACTGAAGAAACTTGTGTAAGCGAGGCCATGTGGGAAAACAGTACTGATTTTAAGGGACCTTTGGACTGCGGCTTTCAAGTGTCTCCTCCGTGTGTCATAGAACCAGATATTCAGAAAGATCTTGTTGAGTTGACAACGCTGTGTTTTGAGATGTCTGTGTTTTCTTGTGGAAGTGGTGATGCTGAGGAAAGTTCTGATGTGAGTCTGCCACTAGCAGCTTCGTGGACCCTGGGTTGTAGATTTATGCGAAGCTACTTCTTTCTTTTGGATTTAAAAAGACTAAAGCAATGTATTATAACCATACATGCAAACAGTCCTAATGTATGGGAAACATACATCGCAGGCTTGAGAGGTAACTAATGACAATTTTATTACTGGTAAACTGAAAGTAAGACTGCTTAGGGGAAAAAATCAAGAAGCTTTAAGACACTCCCATTTGTGTGTGCAAATTTTCCTTCTGCAGGTGTAGTGTGGGAGGGGGGGATGGTTGGTGGGTGAGAGGTTTTGTTCCATTTTTGTTTTATTCAGTTGGCTGGTTTTCCCCCCAAAGGCTAACTTATGAAGAGCTGCAGTTCCTCTCCCCGCATTTTGCGACTCTGAACCTTGTAATTTATATGGAGCATATTGATTGAATGCTGTAGCGATTACAGACCAGACCTATTTAAAAAAAAATGTGCTTCAAAGAGCAAAGCATCTAAATTAGAATCAGGTGTTTGTGGAAACAAGGAAGAAGCGAGAGGAGGGGCTTTGGTATTTGCACTGGAAACAGAAGATTCTTTAGCTTCTAGAGAAATGTAGTCAAAGTTAAACAAAACTGAATGGAGTAGATGGTTCTGTGCAAATAAGTGCCTTATGATCACTTCAGACTTCCTCTGTCCACAGAAATCACTTCTGATCTTTTTTGATGCCTCTTTAGCGTTATTGAACCAAAGCTACTTGATTATGTTGGAAAACAGAACTTTGTTGTCTACATTCAGCTTCTGCTTTATGCATCTTTTACAAAAGTGAATTAAAGTCTTAGCACTCATTTGGTGCAAACAGTAGTTGAGCAACAGAATCTTGTTTTGAGGGTTGGCATCTAATATTTGGGTTTCTGGGAATCTGTTCACTATTTCGATTTGAACAGCCTTAGAAGTGAAAGTAATGTGTTCCCAGTTTGTCCCCGTTTTGACTGTCCTTGCTGCCTGTAGGTTAATACCTGCATTTCATCAGGATGGAGGTTCATGCTGAATTCTGCATTCTGTGAAGTCAGTATCCAAGATGAAGTTTTTATTTATAGAGGCAAATTGTAAAATACAAAAACTGCTGCAGATCTGCATTATATTCAGCAAGCCATAAGTCCTGCAGTGAGCTGGGGTTTTTTTTTGGGTTTGGGTTGGGTTTGGTTGTTTTTCACGAGAGAAAAATTAACATCTTTGAAGTCTAAAGAAAAGGAAAATATATCTAGATTATTATTCCATGCCTTAATTGTATCATTTCATAACTGCAATTTGCTGTAAGCACAGGTGACTGATGTCAATTTCTATGAAATGAACATGTAGGATCTGTTCACTTGTTAGCTAGAATTCTACAAAAGTAGTGGTAACTCTTGTCGTTACGCTTAGCAACAGCTCTGTGTGTGTGTGAAGGAAAAAACACTGGCTTGCCGTGATCTTGTAACTTGTGCACTGATTTTATTTCAGAACTAACTTGTCACAGCCCAGTGGCTTTAGCAATGGAAAATGAAGATATGTTGAAAATACTGAAACTGCTGCATGACCTGGGGCCTTGGGATGATAGCCCACTCTTACTGGTACACGCTCAAAGGTTTGTAGCTAAGTGGGTTTTGTTTGGTTAGTTTTTTTTCAGTTCACTTAATATTTCATTAAGCTCTCTGTGAATCTCTTAAAGAGATCAACTTTCAGTGCTATCTTGAACTTGCAAGAGATCTTGGCAAATTATAATTTGCTGTTTGTCCTCTCTCTTTAGGCTTTATGAAAAATTTGGGGAAACAGCTCTTCGGCCCTTGATCAAGTTCTACCCCTCCCTCTTGCCTTCTGATATCAAACAGCTTTGCAGGAATGATCCAGCTCACTTTCTAGCATATTTAGATAGTCTGGTGAAATCAAAGCCAAAGGATAAAAGGTAAAGGGAATACAGAATCTTTTTAATCTGTCTGCTGTCTTAATTACGTAGCTCTGTGGGGTTTGTTTGGTTTTGGCTTTTGGAGGCTTTTTTTTCTCTTTCTGTATCTATCTTGATGTTCTTCAGCAATAGATTCCAGTTCATTCTACCAGTTTTAGTTGGTCTCAATGTTGGTTGGTTTTTTGTTGATTTTTGTTGTTTCGGTTTTTTTCTTAGATTAGATGCTTGTTTTAAAAGGAGTTTTCTAAATAATACTTGCAATGGAGCTGACTATTTTTGGTCTAAGGTCAGACAGAGAAAACAACCCTGTAGGTGAACCCAACCTGCAGACTTGAAGGGCTTTTTGTGGTCCTCTCTGTATCTAAAAATATAATCATAGAATATAACTACTGTTGGAAAGGACCGTAAGATCATCTAGTTCCAACCCCCCTGCCTTGGCCAGGGACACCTCACACTAAACCATGTCGCTCAAGGCTCTTTCCAACCTGGCCTTGAACACTGCCAGCAATGGAGCATTCACAACTTCCCTGGGGAACCCATTCCAGTGCCTCACCACCCTTATCATTCCAGGCTCTTCCATATTTCATACTACCTCTTTTGTTTCTTCCTTTTTTTTCTTTTGTCCACACACAGTCTCTGCTCCTCCATGTCTGGTATATTTAAAACTGGTAGTTTTTTCCTGTGTGTTATGTTTTTTAGGTCATCTCTCCTTAGATCTCTTCTGCAGCCTGAATCTGTACGACTGGATTGGTTGTGCTTGGCAGTTTCTCATGATGCACCACAAAGAGCAAATACTGTGGATGCGGAAGGAAATCCCAGGTAAAGCAGGGGTCACTGAAAGTCCTGAGTGCAGCAGAAAGCTTTAATTGGTCTTAAATTTGTATGATAGTTTGGATGTCACTGAATCCTTGGAGTGTTTTGTGTGTTACAGAGTTCAGCAGAAGCAATGAGATGATTAAATAACCTTATCTGTAACACTTCTCAGAGTGACTGCTCTTCTGAGACTATACATTGCATTTAATTCACTTTTCCTTCTTTCTTTTCATACACCTGCCTTTCTTTTAGAGAAAACATCATGTTCTGAAGAAAATTGTTAATGCTTTAAAACTGAATTTCTCATCTTCTAGGCCACGATCACATTTGTTTACATGGGGCTACAGCCAGCTCATTCTGCTTTTGATTAAACTCCCAGCTAACTTTGTTACAAAAGAAAAGATGACTGACATCTGTAAATCACACGGGTAAGAGAAAACAGTAATTCTTGATTAGCTAGTATTCTGACCCCAAAAAGATACAAATGAAAATGAACCATCTGCTTCTTACTTGGACAAATTTTATTTAAAAACCTATCCTGGTTTGAGAATTAATATTGAGTGTTCAATTTAAGTACCGAATACCCTTTTTGGTTAAGGGGTATTCCTGTGTCCCCACTCTGCAGTGATTTCTGGCATTCAAGAAATTCAGTTGCTTCTGTCTTCATTGATATTTAAATGGACATTTATTTATTGTTGACTTTAGTTTGAGTATTTGATTCCTGGAAATCTTTACTCTCTTATTCAAGATTTTGGACTGGATATCTTTTTCTCTGCCTGGAGCTGGATAGAAGAATAGAAGCCTTTACTAGTATTGCTCATTTGGATGATTTGAGCCTGTTGAATGGAGAAGATGGTTAGTGAGTCCTAAGCTGTGTAATCATATGTGCGTAATATAGGAACTGCCCTTATTATGTTCTGATTTGTCCAAAGTTGAGTTGAATTTTTATTTTTTTGAAGTGTTTTGGTAGCACTAACTGTGTGGTGCAGCATATTTGAAACACATTAATGTGTGTAACACTCGTATCTTCACAATGTGCTTTGTGAAATCAGTTGGGCTAGAAAATGCTTAAAAGTTCAAGAATGTAGGATTGCTTATCAGTTGAGAGTAAAAGCTAAACTTGGAGTAGTAGATAGAGGAATAGCTAGCCTCCCTGAACAGCGTGAAACTCTTCTGCTACACATGCGCGCACACACACAGTTACGATGAGTAAAGCATTTTATAACATGATGGAACTTAAAAGGAAATTCCCAGTAGCCCTAAGATGGACGTGAAAACCAATTCTTTGTCTCTTGACTTAATCCAAAGCCTTAAACGCTGAACTATTATGAAGCTTTGTGTGTAGTTCACTGCTGAATCTTTATACCAAGTCAGTCAAGGCAGTACACTTCTGTACACAATTTGCTTGTTGGTAACACTTGTTAAACTTCCACAGAGAAAAACAGAACAGCTAGCTTCCCTTTTTAAGTACAGATTCATTTAAAAGAGTAGACTCAGAATAATCGTTGTTTTACAAATAATGTAACATTCATTTTACATTTAGGTTCCATTCCAGAGACCATGGAAGAATGGAAGTTTCTTCTGCAACTTGCACAAAATCACAGCACAGCTTTCCACCACCACGGCCCACAGAATGGGAATGCCGTCAGCAGCGGTAGCCCAAGCTGCCCAGACTGCATCACTGTGGAAAATATAGCACTCTTGCTGGCAAAAGCAATTGGCCCAAACCGTGCCTTGCCTCTCTTGCAGGAATGTGGCTTGACACTAGAAATGTCTGAGAGGTTTACTGGCGTCTGCGAGATACTGAGAATCGCTGAGAAAAGGCAAAGGTAAGATGACATATCAACAAAAAAGCCACATTATTCATCATTCAGTTAACAAAAAGATAAAATACTTCACATTTTTATCTCTGATTTTAAACTCAGCTGAAAGCTTTTCTGTTATTTAAGAGCTATGTAGTGTGTGATATAGGCACTTGAAAATGGAAAGAGAGGAAACGGGAAATTATACATTAAAGATGTGACGGAGATTCTGTGAAGGAGATAGGTGTCTTGCTGAGTCTTGCATAGACTCTGATCTTGCCTATCCCTCCCAGAGAAGGCATGCATGGTGATGTCATGATATTACTTCTGAAATACAAACAGTTGTCATAGCTTAACCCCCACTGGCAACTAAGTACCATGCAGCTGCTCCTTGACTCCCTGCATTCACAGTGGATGGGGAGAAGAATTGGAAAAAAAGTTAAAAATCTGTGGGTTGAGATACAAACAGTTAGAAATAGAAGTTAAACACAGTACTACTACTACTAGTAACAATAATAATGAAAAGGGAAGTAACAGAGAGAATGAAAGCAAAAAACCACCAACAAACAGTGTTGCACAATACAATTTCTTTCTACCCCTGATTGATGTCAGATCCGTCCCTGAGCAGTGATCAGTCCCTTCCTGCAAAATCCCCCCTGTTTAAATACTGGGCATGACATGCTGTGGTGTGGAACACTCCTTTGATTAGTTGTGGGTCAGGTGTCCTGTCTCTGCTCCCTCTTGGCTTCTTGTGTCCATTCTCACTGGCAGAGCATAGGAAATGGAATAAAGTCCTTGACTTGTTGCTAAGAAGTGCTTACATTTAAAACATGAATGTGTTATCAGCATTATTCTCTCACTGAATCTTAAGCAAAGCTCTGTACCAGCAGCTTGGAAGAAAATTAAATGTCCCAGACAAAACCAGGACACATGGTTTTCACAAACTTTTCTTTAAAATTCAAACAAAACCTGGTTTTCTTTCTGTTGTTATCATCTTTTTTTTATTTTTATTTTTTTACTGTTTGACTTCTGGTTTTATTTTTTTCCCCTTTGTTTTAATTGCAGAGCGCTGATTCAGTCCATGTTGGAAAGGTGTGACCGGTTTTTGTGGTCTCAGCAAGCATAGGAAACAGCTTGGAAAACTCTGGGAATGTTTTTTACTGCAATGATTGTATGTTAAAATGCCTCTTAAACTTAACAGGCTCTTAAAGAAAGAAACTCCTGTCTAAAAGTTCAATTGTATTGAGCTACTCTCCATCTGGCAGGTATCGGACCAGCAACTGTTGAGGGTTCTTCCTTACGTGTTTGGAGACCAGTTTTGAACTGTATAACTTAAAACAGTCCCATATTTACCTTGAAATTAAGCTCACAGGTTTCTGAGATGGAAATTCCCAAATTCATTTTCTGAGTTTGTATGACTGAAGTGTTAATGATATGAGCCCTGAAGTATTAAATTATGGTAAATAAATCTTTTTGTTTCCAAACATGAGAAACCATTCCTCAGAAATATCTAAGCCAGTATTTATTTCATTTTCCTAAATGGTATTTACATTTTCAAGTTACTGTAGAAGTGCTTGTTATTCTACGTGGTTTATTCCCTTCTTAAATTGTATGGACTGATTTTGGCCATTGAAATGTATGAATTAAAGGAGGGAAATAAGTTTCAGGAGTGGATTAATGGTTAAGAATGCTGATTAACAGAATTTGTTAAATGAACTCAATGTTAAACTATAAGCGTGGTATTTCCAAGTTGCCCCATTCTGCCTTTGCAACATGACTATAGACATTAGTTGTGATGGTTCAACACATCTCAGGTAAATGGAATTAGAATCACAAACTCATTTAGGATGGAAAAGGCTCTTAAGATCATTGAGTCTATAACTGTAAATGGCCAAGTCCACCATTAAACCATGTCTTTAAGTGCCACAGTTATAGTCCAGTACCTCAACCATGTCCCTAGGCACCCTGTTCCAGTGCTTGACAACTCTTTGGGTGAAGGAATCTTTCCTAATCTCCAGTCTAAACCTGCCCTGGTGCACCTTCAAGCCCTTTCCTCTAGTCCTATCACCTGGGGAGAGCCCAACACCTGCTTTGCTACAGCCTCCTTTCAGGTAGTTGTAAACAGTGATAACTGTCTCCCTTCAGCCTCCTTTTCTGCAGTCTAAACAACCCCAGATCCATCAGCCACTCCTCATAAGTCTTGTTCTCTAGACCTTTTGCCAGCTTTGTTGTCCTTCTCTGGACACATTCCAGCATCCCAGTGTCTGTCTTGACCAAACACAGTAGCCAAGGTGCAGTGTCATCAGTGGAAACTACAAGGGGGGATGATCACAGCCATAGCCCTGCTCACTATGTTATTTCTGGTATAAGCCAGGATGCTGTTGGCCTTCTTGTGCACCCTGCTGGCCCATATTCATCTGTCTGTCAAACAACCACCCCAGCTCCTTTCCCACTGGGGCAGTTTTCCAGCAACTCTTCTCCAGACCTGTAGTGTTGCCTGTGACCCAAGCACAGGCCTCAGCACTGAGCCTTGATGAACCTCATGCCATTGGCCTTGGCCCATTGATACAGTCTGTCTGCATCCCTCTGTAGAGCCTTCGTACCCCCAAACAGATTAATGCTCCCGCCTAGCTTAGGGTTGTCTGTAAACTTGCTGAGGATGCATTTGATGCCTTTATCCAGATCATTAATAAACAGAACTAGCCCCAGTTCTGAGCCTTAGGGAACACCACCTGTGACCGCCCTCCAACTGAATTTAATGCCATTCACTGCCACTCATGGGGCTCAGCCATCCAGCCAGATGAGTATCCACCCATCAAAGAGTATGCCCATCTAAGCCATAAGCAGCCAGTTTCTTCAGGAGGATGCTGTGGGAGAGTGAACGGTGTCTGTCAAGGGCCTTAAGTTCAGGTAAGCTTTGGCATTTTTAGATGGGTGCTGTCAACGAACAAAGAACTATGCTTTGTACCGGCACTCTTTCTGCACTTAATATATGTTTCAACAAGTTCTTTTCCAGGCTTCCAGTTTTGGGCCTCTTTACTGTTGGACTCCTGTTTTCAGCAGAAAGCCATGGTGTCTGGTCAATATCTGATTTTCACAAATGTCATTTAAAGAAAAAAGTTCACGCATTGGAACTAAATTTTGTTAAAATCCATAATTTTGTCATGAATTTACTTGAGAGTATTTCTTTATAAAGCATCTTTTTATGTAGTCTAATACTTGCAGTGCTGCAAAACAATGCTTTTATTTTCATGTAAAATAGGCCTTAGGAATACAACTTTCAGACTTATGAAAGGTGCAGTCTGACTATTTCATCTCAATTGCAAGAAAGAGGGTTGGTTACTTCATTAGAGGAAAGAAGCTACAGGGAGACAATTAGTGGCAGGCTTTCATCTGGTAGTGTTGCTGGTGGGAAAGCCAATACAGAACTACTTGTAAAGAAAGTTAAATCTTTGGGGTTTGGATTTTAACATTGGAAACAGCATGGATCCTCCTATTGGAAACAGCCCATGCTCTCACATTAAGACTTAGGAGCCAGGCACCTGTAGTGTGTGGTGCAGTTACACAGATCAGATGATGTTGGTGCCTGTTCTGTTGCCTGCTGGATGCACATGCTGCTATTTCCATGACTTGCACTTAAATAACTTTAATTCAGTGTATGAATGTAATACCATTTTAGCTGAGTACTCATGTTGCCCTCCTTAAGGGAATTCAGCTGCCTTTCCAAGAGTGTACCTGGCTTATTTCTTTAAGCTAATGGTTCTACTTCATGTGCTCTGTGTAGTTTGTGTACACAGCAGTCTCTTTTTTGCTTCTGTGGGTTTTTTGTACACTTAGTTAAGTTTGTGTAAGGGTTGAGGATTTTTACAATTAATGTTACTTTCCATTCAGAGCTTTTTTAAAAATTTTGTCTCAGAACAGTCAAATAAGTAACAATGGGAAGTGTTTGTTCAAATAGGGTGGCTAAAGTGGACTTGTTTTAATGAGTTCAGAAAACTTGGCTGTCAATAAAGTATAAAGATATACTTTCTGAAGAAGAGTTGGAAAATCACTTGTTACATGTGTTTTCATCTCATATGGGTAAGGTAAAGGGACTGTAATGAAGTAGTTGTTTGTTCAGAAGTTACAGTTGTACAGAGCAGTGCCCTCACTCTAAAGCTACAGCCCCTACTAGCTTTTGGTAGCTGTGCATACACCAGTGACACTTTAAGGCAGCTCATCTTTGGGTTTAGTGACTGACTGATGGTAGAGGGAACCCTTGAAAAGCGGAGATTAATAAAGGGGGCTTTGCTCTGAACAACTTCAAACAGAAGCTGTGTTGGTTTTGTTGTTTCTACACCTCTCCCCTCCTCCTCCCCCCTCCAAAAAAAAACCAGTCTCATACGTACCTCCAAACGTCATTTCACTGTTAGAATCAACATCAGAACCTATGGGGAAATCAATTATTTAAGATAAACATCTACATATGCAGTCTGTTTCTTGAAGAGGGGCCAGTCTGCAGCCATTCTATACATCTATAAGCCTGAGGTCAGTGCTAGTAAATATTCCATACAGCAGCATGGCAAAACTCCCTGAAGTGAATTACTGCCCTTGTAACCTTAATGTGCTGTTACTTCCCAGAATAAACAATAACTGCATCTGTTACCATGCCTGAGCTGGGAATTCACCTCATCCTCTTGCTCAATCTGAAATTTACTTGGATTGTGAAATGCCTACATTGCAGAATGTTTGCAGAATGTAGCTTGCATTTATATGTATTTAGAATTAAAGGGTAATCAGTTTGAGGGGTTTTTTTTAGTTTAGCTATATCAGAACGTACATTATATGTGTTATGCTCATGCCATGTACACATGCAGCCCATTTCAGTGCTAAGCCAAAAAGAAATATTCCACTAAAACTCTTCTGTGTGCTCAGAGGCAGCTTGCCTATTTGTGTTGGCAAAAGCAAAAGTTTCTGGCTGCAGCTTGTTTCTGTGTGCCAAGGGCTGTGACCTGGAATGCAGGCCAGAAGGATACTGGAAAGCAGTGCTCGTGCTGTTAGGTGCTGGGGCACGAAGTGTGCTTTATCCAGTTACTGTAGGGAGGTCCAGCACGGTCACTGCTGCTGCCTTCCTTGTTGGAGATCAGCCTAAGGGGATGCAATCCAACATCTTCTGAAGATCTCCTCCAGTGCCTATCTTCTTGCAATTATCTTCATGTTTGTGCTCTTTGCACAGAATTTGGGTTTGGAGAAAATGCAAAACCCATCAGACCACATCATAAGACTCAGAAATATCCTTTATGGTCCTAAATGTCTGAGCTCTTGTAGGGAAATTTTCACCAAGTCAGTTTTGAAGGCAATGCTCTGTTCTATGTCCCCGGGCAAAATGGCGTATGTGTTAGTGAGCCTATACTCCAACATACAGAAATAATTTTCCAGAGGGCTTTTTCTGTGTCTGTGTGTGTGTGAGGTTTTGGTTTGTTGTTGGTTATTTTGGTTTGGTTTTTGGTTGGTTTGTCGTTTTTTTTGGTGGGTGTTTTTTTGGTTTGTTTTTGTTTTGTTTTTTTTAAGCTCAAAACCAAAGAGGTGAGCAACAGGGACTACTTGTAGCTAACAGAAAAGGCACTTGAGCTGACATGTACTGTGAGGGCATAAGTCATCGCTAGGACATGAATAGCATTGCAGCACTCCATTCTCTACAGTAACTGAGCTGTTACACTGTTAAATTTCAAGATCATATGTGGTGGGGGACAAAATTACATGCCTGGTCTGCTGTGTTTTGCAAGGTTTCCTTGGCCATTGGGTTAGGGTTTAGATTCTTGTCTCAAATTGTTCCATTCAGAGATAAAGTGTAGTAGATAGCATCTGTCCTGACACTCTAGGCCTGTGGAAAATGTTGCTTCTGCTCTTAAACTAAATTCTTGTTTGAAGTCCAGTGATGCCCAAGGAGATTACCTACTGGCACTTTATTAGCTGACTTAGTGCCCCTCTGGTACCTCATATCCCTGCCCTCATTTCCAGCAGCTAATAGTTTGAAGTGACAAGGTTGTGAATGGGGCAACTACACATACCTCTTCTGCGGAGAGTTTAAAAAAGCTCTCTTAGACTTCTGTGAGAGACGGATCTGAAATAAGACTCCACTGTCCCTTGTCTCAAAGATTGGTATGAGAAGCTGAGATGGGATTCCACCTATCTTTTGTCTCAGAGGTTGGTGGGAGGAGTTGAGACTCTTGGCCATCCAGTGCTTGAGGGATGAGAGAGAAAGAGCTGAGCTAAGACTCTTTCCTCCATTACCTTGAGGATTGGTGTGAAGAATTGCTGTCCATTATCCCAATAATTGCTGCAGACGTGTGTTTGCAGACAGGTGCTGTTGAAGAGCTGGCTTCAAGACCAGGGAAACTGGTCCACCAAGAACATGTAATACGTGACATGAAGAACAGAGGTACTCCCCCCAACTCATTACGAAAGGGGGAAAAGCTAATTGCCAAAAGGCACATCACCAGGGAGCCATTGCCATGAGGATGACTCCAGAAGGACACCTCTGTGAGGACACTCTCCACTTATGACTACTATGGACTCTCAGGGACACTCTCCATGAAACATCACCATGAGGGCAACTCCACAAGACACACTCCACAGGGTACCTTCAAGGGGATGACTCCAGAAGGGTGTTTCCACCTCCGATGGACTCTTGGGGGACACTCTGCTCCGATACTGACTACGACCCCTTAAGAACTCCCACCTCTGACGACGACGACACATCCCCAGGACACCCCTGGATCCACAGTGGTGACTCTCTCTCTCTCTGCACCTCAAATCCTTGCTTCATTTTTCTACCTTTCTTCTAATCTGTCCTATCGCTATCCACTTTATTACAATAATTTCCCTTTTGTGTAATAATTGTTTTATTAATAAACTTACTAATTGGTTGTGGTACTTGACCTCATTTGTGTCTCAATTTCAATTTTGGGATCACAAACTGAAACAGGGTCTGTCTGGCACTGGGGTTTCCTCCAGTCAGACCCTGACAACTTCTTAAAATCATGGATGAGACAATGCAATGTGGAGACATTCTCCACATTGATTCTACAGTGCAACTGCACTCAAACCTAGAGCTTTCTGCAGGGAAAATAGTGTGTCAGTTATTAACCAAGGGAAGTGAGCAGCAAGCGTGCTCCTAAGCAGAAAGAGCACAGTGGGTGCTCAAACTGTGAACCATGTCAGCAGGGCCTTGCTGCTTAAAATCTAGCAGAGTTGTGGCTGCCTGGATCTGAACTTCCCCTTAGGTATAATATTTACCACTGCATCAAAAACTCCTAGTTAGCTAACTTGGGCCCTACTGAGCTCAAGAGGAGCAACAGGATGGCTGGAAGTCCCTCAAGAGGGGTCTGTGAGAGCAAACAAAGGCACAACAAACGATTCAGGCCTCCCTTACGGTGGCATGTGTGCATGCTATCTTAAAGCATTGTCATCAGGGACAAATGGAGTTAAGAGCAATACTTCAAGATTTTCATTCCATCAATTCTGGGATCTATCACATTATCCCAGCATGCATGGGAATTTCGCTTAGCAGTTCCTGCAGCAATTCTGGTAATGGCTGTTCCTTGTGCACAGACACAGACCCAACCTTGTGCCTTATGATAGAGCACAGATGATCGGGCACCTCCTCCTCTGTGCTCTGTCCAGCACAAGAGCTGCACAGGAGTGTCACCTTTAAGCCAACTGTAATACTTCAAGTAGACAGAACACTTGAATCTTGAGGCAGCTGCTCAGTCTGCTTGTTGCGAAGAGCAAACAGTCCTGTGGACAGCTGTCAAAACACCACATACTTTCTAAAAGTTGTGTAACAGGAACCATGAGCTTTCAGTAAGGACAAGGACAGGTTTACTGTAATTTCTCTGTTGGAAGTGGAGTGGTGGTGGGGAATTCCCAACCAATGAAAGGTATCCCTTCCAATTTCCTCTTTTAGAGGGTTTGAATTCCTTATAAATATCCTCTCTGAATCTGACAGCACACAATACAAGCCTCGTCTCCTTTGGCTTTACCCTTCTGCAGTGGTGAGTGACATTCTGAATTTGTGAGCTCCTTGAAATTGTTAGGTAGTATTTTGGAACAGGACTAATGCTTTAGCATGTGATGTTTCTCTGTATTCATGATAGGAGCAGCAGAGAATACTAAAATTCAAGTTCCTCATGTCCATCTGCCTCTGTGGCAGAACTGAGGTTGTGGTCACACAGAGGGCATCACTCCTTGGGGTTAGAGGGGGTGGGTTCCTGGGCTAGCCATCAGCACTGGGGCAGCTGCATGGGCACAGCTATGGGTCTGATGGATGCTGGGGCAGCAGTCTCTCAAACGTGCTCCAAAACTCTTCATCTCTCTGATTGTCTCACAACTCTGTTTCAGGCTTGGGCCAGGAACCATGAAGCTCTGTTTCTGCTTTGTTCTGTTCTCCATTGTTCTCTATGGAAGTGCTGACTCAGTATTAGTCAAAAGCGGACGATTTGTCTGGGATGCACTGGGAGGTAAGCTGCTGTTACCACAGGCCCTTCTCTCAGGAACCCCCTGCCTGAGCACAGCTTATTGGCATTTCAGTGGATGCACTCCTTGGAGCTGGGAGGACCACAGCTCCACATTAGCGACCCTGCTGGTTTCTGCTGCTGAAGAAGGCCTTGATCATGCCCCACAAGTCCTTTCCATGGACACATGGGAAGCCAATGTGGAGGAGTGCTTCTCTGTGTTACTGCTCCTAGGGCCCTTCAGTTCCTGGCTGAAACGGTACTTAACTATTTCTGGGATGACACTTTAAAGTCAACATCATAGCTGTTTCTCTGCTTTCCTCAGGGGCACACGATATGTACAGAGCATACCGGGACATGCTTGAGGCAAACTACAAAGGTGCTGACAAATATTTCCATGCTCGTGGAAATTATGATGCTGCCAAAAGAGGACCTGGTGGTGCCTGGGCAGCGAGAGTGATCAGGTAGTAGAGCACATTTGTGTCATTAACACGAGTTACTACGCATCTAGGCATTCCAGTTAAAGTGACATCCTTTTTGACTTGTACTCAGCTTTTGACCTAGGACAGTGGAGGGGAAGTAGTTAATGTCTGTGCAGCCTGTCTCTATAGGAATGGTGTCTCTCCTTCACATGAGTGTGAGCCTTTCTTCTTGTCCTCCTGAGATTCCTTTTCTCTGCGTTTCTGGTGATGAGGAACTCCTTCCTTGCGTCCCTGCTCATGGCAGGGAGTTGGAACTAGGTGATTTTTAAGGTCCCTTCCAACCCAAACCATTCTGTGATAATAGCTATGGATGTCACTGTGGTTCTCAGACAAGGACTGAATATGTGCTTGATCTCACTTTGAGAAGTGCTGTGGAAAAGCTAGTTTTACATGAGTGAGGAAACCAAGACAAAGTGTGGTTACATACTGGTTGGCTCACATGGCCTTTTTTCTTCCTGCTAGTGACACCCGGGAAAAATGGCAAAGCGATGTGAGTGGCAGAGGTGCCGAAGACACCCAAGCTGACCAAGAGGCCAACCAGTGGGGTAGAAACGGCGGCGACCCCAACCGCTACCGACCTGCCGGCCTTCCCAGCAAATACTAACGGCACCCCGGCAGAGCCTCTGCTTCCTTCTTACACCTCCTCTCTGCAGCCAAATAAAGCGTTTCTCTCGCAAACTGTCCCCCCTCGCTGTTGCCTTACCTTGCGGGGTGGGGGGGGCCGCGGCTCACGGCGCTGGCTTCGAGGGAGCCAGGGTAATTGTCACTTTGTGGGGCGGTGGCAGGACCCCACGGTGGCTGCCGGCGCTGCCCTGGCAGCACAGGGGCCGCTTCCCGGCGGCGGTCCGGTTCTGCCGTCGCGGGCTCGGCGCGGCGGCGGAGCGCGGGGAGCTCCTGACGGCCAGCGGCGAGC
>JAOEHX010041760.1:72189-100835 GCA_025448015.1 Bolborhynchus lineola | reverse complement strand
TTTAATCAGCCTTGGTGCTACAGTGGTGTAAGTAACCCATCACCTTGGTGCTGGCTGGAATCCTTCTCCGCCGCCATAGTTAAAGTGTGGTTCACCACTTCCTTCACTGACAGAGCACAGAGAGCTCGAAGAAGCCAGCCTCAAATTGAGAGCTGGCCCTTCATTTTTCCCACTTTATTCATGGATTCTGGAGCTGGCCAAGCAGTTTCTAGTATGTGCCTCTCTAATAACAGCAACACGCAGTGTTGCTGCAGCATCTTTCATCTAGGACGCCTGTGTGCTTTGCAGACAACAAATAAATAAGCTTACTGTCATCCCTCTGGGGTAGGTATTATGGTATTCACTTAACGCATGTGTAAACAGAGGCACAGAAGCTCAAGATCTCCGTGTTCAAAGTGCTTTGAAAAAAAGTACCCAATAAATCCTCACGTTGGCCCTGGGCAGCGCACATGGGTCTCCTGCAAGGGCAGGGCAGCGTCACTGGCAGGACTGAGTCCTGCGTGCCAGTCGTGAGCTGCCACCCGAAGTAATGGGGTGCTGGCTGGGTCCTGCTCCAGCCCGAAGGCAGAGTCTGCTCAGAGCCCTGTCAGGATCGCTCTCTGAAGCTCCTGAGTCTGGAATAGTTTTCAACAAGATTTGGAGTCGGACTCTGATGCTGTAACTCATCACAATGGTTATTTTTGACCGACTTGAATCGCTTGCCAGCAACTCCAGTCAGTAAGTAGTGAGTTACTTAACTTCAATATGTGTATTTCCAGGGTGTGTTACAGCTCATAAAGTTTGCAAAAGACTGTCTGGATCAAACTGTACTCTGAGAACCAAGGGCTACATATATGTACAGTGCGTGTATGCGCATCTGTGCTCGCGTGTGAAATGTGGTCAGGATATACTGTGGGGCGACTTCCTGAGGTGACAAACCAGCATCTCCCTGCTGAAGTCGGTGGATTTACATCAGTGGATGCTCCCGTCCCATGAGTTGTTAAAGCTCACATCCTGGAAAGCACTCAGACATTTTATTAGCCTTTAACAAGACAGAGTTATACTGAGTTTGTTCAGCGTTAATTATACTTTGTGCAGTGTTCTACCTCCATCATCAATTGTTAATTAATCTCACTCTATATTTTCAGCTGTTACCTGTTCCTAATCACTTTGCTGTTAGAACTTTCTGGTCTCATGCCAGCGTGTGTTGCCAGACCAGTTGAAGACATTAGTACGAATGTAATTACCTCTTTATTGCTTGTGTGATTTTGAATCTCCTATGTAGATTACATTAGACATACTTCATGGAGAAGGTGAATGTATTTTTCCTGTGCGCGCAGCTGTATTTCTTTCACGCTGACAGTTGTCCTTGCTCTGAGACCCATGTGTCACAGTCATGAGCCCTCTTGAGCAGTGAGCTGGATGCTGTGAGCCAGCTCAAAACGGCCATCGTGCAGTTGTCCTACTGCAAAGCTTGCTTCCTTGAGTAAGCACTGAGTAAGCTCTTCTGCAAGCAGCGTACGAGCTCTCCAGCACTGCTGTGTGTCTTCCGGATGGGAGCTGCAGGTACCGGTGCCTGCAGCTCTTGGGAGCTCTGGAGAGAAGCTTTGCCATTTCTGGCCTTGGACATTTCTCTTCCGCCTCAGCTCTGGTTAATCAGTGATCCAAAGACACTGTTTTCATCAGGAAGTTCCTGCACGTGAGGGCTCTTTCTGCCTGCTGGTTTGGGAAGCTGTCACTCAATGTGGATGTGACAGTGTCAAAATGAGAGCACAAGGGGGACAGAAGCTCCGTGCAAGCAGCTGCCTGGTCCCTGTGTTGAGGGATTCAGGTTTATCCTGTTTCCATACTAAATTCCTCTTGCCTCTTTCATCACAACCATCACGTCGAGATGCTGCCACAAGCTTCTCTCAAAGCTTATTTGTGCATGTGAAATCTTCCCTCCCAACTGCGCCGCTCGCAGCTGTGGCTGCACTCGTGTGCTCAGGCATGTCCAGGACTGCAGGTTTCCAGGCACAGAATTAAACCCTGCCAGGGAGCAGACTTCCCAGCCAGGGCTGCCTTTCTCCTGCTTTCCGATGGCTGCTTCCCCACTGCTCAGCTACTTGTTTGTGTGGCTGAACAAATGACTCCACAGCTGGTTGCGGTGGTCATTGCTAGGAGGGAGACAGTTACAGAAGAGGCTGATGCTGAAGTTCCTTCCTCTCTGCAGCTGAGCACAGCTGTGTTTGTCAGATGGTGCTGGTGTGCTCAGGGTTGCAGAGCCAGCTTCAGCCTGACGGAGCTGTGTGAAGGTCAGGCCCTGGGCTGTGATACCAAGTCCTTTCTTGATTCCCTCCTGAGAAACACAAAGGGCTGTGGTTGAAGTTAATCAACCGCTGGCTTGCGGCAGTGTGCGTGGAGGGGGAAAGGGAGGGTTTCCTGGGGCAGAGCTGCAAGAGGGGAATGCTTCTATTTGCGAGGGGAAGTGGGAAGGAGAGCAGAAGTAATCCAGAGCAGTTTTATTACTCAAGCAGTCACACAACCATAGCTGAGCGCTCTGTTTTAACTTTGGAGAGATTTCGGTTACCTATAAGGAAGAAATTCTTTACTATGAGGGTGCTGAGGCGCTGGCACAGGGTGCCCAGAGAAGCGGTGGCTGCCCTTGTATCAAACTGATAGAATTTGGACAGGTACATTCTGTCCTCTGATGCTTTCACTGGGCTGAACTGCTGAGTTAGATGGCAAAACCATGTGACAATGCATATGTTAAAAATGATGAAGAAGTTGGCAAAGATTTACTGCCAGGCTGCAGACGAAATGAAGGAGGAAGAGCAGGGAAGGAGTTGCACTGCTTGGCCTTGTGAAGTGACCGTGATACGTAGCAGCGTGATGACTGGGCCAGAAAATGACAATTGGAACCTCTTGGGTTTACTCTCCCCTTTGGCTGAAGCAGTTGTTAAGGGTAAAGTGAGTTTGAAAGTCACCCATGAGGCTCCATTCGAGTTCTGTAAGGAAAATAGGAAAATTGCATTTGAAGCTCCAGGAATGAGGAGGATGAGACAGCCTTAAACCCCCGGGAACAGAGCAGAAAGACTTGAGAGATGCAGATTTCCGAACTCAGCTCTAAATAACCTTTTCATCTCTTCAGTCAAGCTTACTTCTGCTCTGACCCTGACAGTTGTAAATCTCAGAGCTGATTCTGAAGAGATGGGAACAATGAGGATAATTGCCGTGTAATGCAGAGCCTTGGTGTGGGGATGGAGGTGTGTGAGCACAGGAGGGACAGGAATAACTCTCGTTATTATAGTGAGAAGCAGACGCTCTACTTGTTATTAAAGCTGAGTGACAGCCCTGCTTGAACTTCTTCATGCCTCTGCCAAAACGTGGTTATATGAACCAATACACAGTCCTTCAATAGAAAAACATGTTCTAGCAAGTGATAACAAAGTGGAATTCCGACGGTTCCATTTCAACACTGCGGTTTCTTAAGTTCTGAGTGCTCATTTTCTTGAACGTGTTCTTTAGATATAGTTTTGGATGGGGTTTTTTGTTTTTCTTTCGCTGACCCCCCCATGAATCCACTGCTTGTAACAGCAGAGCTTGTGACAGCACTGGGCCCCATGGGATGAACCGCCCCGTGGTCAATAAACTCTGATTCTTTCTTCAGCACATAACAATGCAAATGTAATAATTCCTTCTCTGCTCCCGTTGTTGCTCAATCCCTGATTAATTCAGAAGTGGGCAAGTAGTGAATATACACTTGCAAGTGCTAGCACACTGTAATATGAAGTTTGGGTTATCGTCAGGTTGCTATTAATGCTTGTGATTAGGCACCGACTTTCTCTGAGCTGTTTAAATGTCGCTGCCGGAATCAGAGGGTGAAAGGAATCTAATCTCTTTTCCCCAACCCTCAACCTCTGTATCACAGGAACTTGGAAATGTGCAGGTTTTCCTATTGTTCTTCAGTCTATTGTAGAAGTGCTGCAGTGACTAATTCCTGCATAAATCATTGCCATGACAACACCTGTAATACATACTGTCAAATAGTGCTGAAGCGCTGAGATTACTTCAACCCAGCCAAAAGGCTAAACAGATACAAGTGCGGGCTCTTTTCCTTTGCTGGACTGCATTAATGATAACGGATTCTCATCCACTGGGAAACAGGCAAAGTTGGGCATTGTGTTTAATTAAGGACTTTAAAACAAGCACTTGTGAGGTGATCAATATTTATTAGGACAGGGTAATCTTGTTTTGACTTTTAAATGTGGTGGATTTGATATACGTCATCACCAGGGCTGTAAATGTGTAGCAGTGAGATGTGTTGTTCACTGGGTAACATCTTTTATGATAACCCAAAGCCTAGCTCCAGTTTAATAGCAAATATATCAACCCATTCTTCTGCTGTTCCAACGAGCTTTTCTTTATTCATTCTAAAGAGAAGGCCTGTGAAGGAATTGAGCAGAGAGGTTACAGATTGCTTTCTACAGCCTTGTCACAAAGGAAAATTTAGTAACACGGGGTAACGTAGGAATAACTCACATTTAACAAATCTCATCAGAAGTACTTAACAGGTAGGACTGGATGAAAAACGAGGTGTGACTTTTAATGCCAATATAGAATCCATCTGTTTAGGTCCATCTACTTTTTTCTTATGCTTTATTCATCCCTGTTGCATGTGAAGTCTCTGGTGATATGTGAAGATCTCAGCTTCACCTCAGATTAAAGGCAAGACTTCTCTTTGGACAGTATTTCCTACTAACATACAAAAGGAAGAAGGAATGGGTACCATGTATAGAACAGCTGCTCTCTGCAGTGACAGCACGCTGGGAGTTTATTTGAAGTATGCTCCTATGGAGCGACTTTATTTATCCTGAGTCCTGGCTCTTGACCTGATTTTCTACTCCACAGTATCTCCTGTGGTCACTGACATCTGAGCGTGTGAAAACGTTGCTATGCTCATTTCTCCGAGTGAGTATAATGAACACTGCAGAGTAGTGGGGAATGGAGGTTCAGAATTGGACCTTCAGTTAGCATAGATGCTCCAGAGACCGTAGGTCACTTTGGATGGTTCCTTGGCTCACCTGTTCCTAAAAACCTCCTGTTATGGAATGCGTAAGACCTCCCTCTATAAAGATGAAGTGGTAAATAAAATCTAGGCATGCTTGAAGGGAAGAGAGTTCATCCGATATTGCCCAAGAAGGAAGCGAGTAGACTTTGTTACCCAAATGATTCTCAACATCTGGGCTGTTTCTCAGTTGTTTCTGTGTTTGAGTACTCTGAGAGCTGCAGAGCTTCACCTCTAGCCTGTGGATGCCCCAGCTGCGATAGCGCGCAGGGGTTCACCCTGGGGCAGCAGTCAGGAGATGCACTGAAATGTAGACTGCGCCTCCTCTTCCGATTCCACATCTGGATTTTTGTTTAGATCCATCCCCTTAGAGGGACCGAGGGAGAAGAACACTTCTGGTGCGAGGCCCCGGCTTAGCCACGGGTGGTGATCCGCAGGGAAGGAGAACAAGAGCAAACCTACGCTGCAGACCTCCTGGTGCCTCGCAAGCAGCGCCTGAAACTGCTTCCTTCCTCCCCTCCTCAGCAGGCAGAGAACTGATCCCTGCCGAAAGCCCTTGTTTTGGCTAGCGAGAGCGGGCGGCTGTCTGCGGTGCCACCAGCAGACCTGGGGAATTGGGGGAACAAAGACTTTACTCACCGACAATCCCGTTTCTGAGTGGGAGGAGGCAAAGCTGTTTGTGAATTTGGGTCAGATTCAGCGAACAGTTTCTGCCAAAAAAAGATAAACCGAATCTTTCCCTCTGTTGCTTTCCCAAAGAATCAGAATATTTCATTTTCTCTTTCGCAAACAGCAGCAGAGTGAAAATACAATTCAGAATTAACATTTTCTTTTCACTTGGGAGTATCCCACACTGAAAAATACAGATGAGCAGTGACATTTGCTCGTGTAGAATGTCTTACTTAACAAACCCCGTTGTTTTTCACAGGAAAATACCTGCATGGTTGTGGCGGAGGTGGGCACACGTGTGCCTCCCCCCTCACAGTGGGCTGCCTGGTGCGAGGGTGTCTTTTTTATGCGTCGTTTGCTTGTTAATAGAAGAAAAGCCAGCAGATGGTGCTCGAGAATATGCACCCTGGCTCCTGGAGGTCCTGATGGGAGCCCAGCGCACCCCCGGAGGGGTCCTGGTGCTGGAGGTACAGACTTGGGTCCGCGGCTGAGCCCTAAGTGTGTTAGGACACGCGAGGGGAGAACAGAGGAGACCTGCGCATCTCCAGACCTTAGTGGGTTGGTTGGTTTGTTTCTCTTCTGGGTTGTAAATGACCAAGGAGACAAACAAGTGATGGAGGCAGATGTCTGTAGGCCTTGGCTTCATAGGACCCCAGCCTGGTTTGGGTTGAAGGGACCTTAAAGCTCATCCAGCTCCAACCCCTGCCATGGGCAGGGACACCTTCCACCGGAGCAGAGTGCTCCAAGCCGCTGTGTCCAGCCTGGCCTTGAACACAGCCAGGGATGGGGCAGCCACAGCTTCTCTGGGCATCCACAACTTGTCATCCAGTGGGTGAGAAGGTCGGGTTTGTTTGTAGCAAAAGAAGTGCTCATAGGCTCGCCTTATTCTTCCCTGCTCCATCCACTCCCTTAATGTGTGAATTAAGCAGAGAGGAAACAAAGATGTACAAACATCTGTCCTGTGCCTCTGCCTTTGTGGAGATGCTGTATTGATGCTGTTGCATTCTGTGCATATTTGGAACACATGGGGATGAAATTTCTGTGGCTGCAAATAAAGCCTTTGATGTTATATTTGCGGATGAAGCAATTACTTTCTCCCCACTCACTCCTCGGGCTGTCAGCACTCACAGTTTCTGAAGATGGTTTGAGAAGGTGAAGGCAGTGCTGGCGTGGTGTGATAACATCTGACTTGTGCAATGAATTCACACTGCTGGTGCATGCAAAAGGAGCTGTGTGTCTGGTTTTGCACCCCTGAACCATACACATATGTGCATACCTACATATCTGCACTGAAAAAAGCATAAGGTATGCAGGCTTGATACTGAGCTGTGCTCATTGGTGCACAGTGAGGATTTGAGCTTTGCACATGCTTGTGATGTGCAAAGGAATCTGTGGGAGCACTTACCCTCCAGGAAGTGCTCCAGAAGAACTGGGAAGAGCGTGTCCCCATCTGAGACAGGGTGCAGTACAAAAAGACTTGTGGGAGGGCTCTCAGGAGCTATTCCTGGTGTCTTATGCTTGGGTTCACTGCCTCAGTGGAGATCAAATCATTTAACTGTGATAGTCTTCCAGGCAGCAACAGTTTTGCTCGGGCCTGCTGTCTTTGTTCATGCCTTTCCAAACCATATCCTCTGAGGGGAAATTCTCGCTTGTGCGGACCAAGGTACAGGATATAGGCTGGTTCATCTCCCAGGAAGGTTTGTGTTTTCCATGGGCAGTGCTCAGATGGCCATAGTGCGTGTGGAGTTGGGGAGGCTGTTAAAATTCATCTACTTGGTTTCATGTAGTCAGTGCCTTCAGCAATGAGCTGAAAAGGCAGAGTTGGAAATAGCTGCCCTGACCCATTTCAGCTCCTCAAGGCTGTGATTACCCACCCTGCATTTCCCAGGAGTGCACTGAAATACATTGAAAGCCTCCTTCGGACACTCCAGGTACCTTACAGCTATTGCAGGCTGAGGGTATTCTACAAGGTGGAAGCTGTTTGTACCTCTTTGCTCACCTGAAGTGCTTTCTCCCTTTCCTCTTTATGGAGTTTGGGTTCCCCTCCATCACTCCCCAGCCCAAGAGCTTGGTGTGGTCTCCTTCCTCTCACTAAAGCACAGTCCTTTGCAGTGATAGCCCACAGAGGCCATCCAAATAGCCTTGCTGACTAACTGTACATTTGAATGGGGGTGAGGTGGAAGAGAAGGCAGTTCTCATTCAGGAAGGGGGATAGGATCGATGCGCTTTGTTTCAGGATAGTTTTGTTTTGGTTTGGTTTTACAAGAAAAACCATCAAAATCGAATTCCTATCACTGTGTATCAGCTGTAGGGAAACCACTTCTTGCACTGAACCAGATGAGTACAACACTTCCAGTTAGTGCAGAGACAACTTCTTTATGTCTCTGCAAGAAGGAGCAGAGAGCACATCCTCAGGGGCTGTGCTGCCTTCTGCAGGGAAGCCCTGCTCCGAAAGAAAAGGCCCTTAACAAGTGGCTGGCGGGTCCCCGCCTGCTCCCCGCTTCCCATGTTGCGCCCCCACCTCTCTCCCTCCCCAGCCAGTGGTTCCTTTTGACCATGTCACCACATCTGGGACCTGATCTCTTGTTAAATCTCGCTTTCTCTTGCAGAGCAGAGCAGTGCCCAACTAATGCAGGGGAGAACCTCAGCCACGTAACTCACAGCGTTTCCCTCTCTGCTGGTCCGTTCTGCTGCAGCAAAGCCTCTTCCTGTTACTTTTATAGGGAGCTTTCAGTGCCCTCGTGTTATTCATCTGCATCTGTTTCACCGGAGTCTGTCATTAACCTCCTGGTAGATTTAAGTTTTCTCTCTTACATTTGCTGCATGTCCAGTCATCAGAGAGACAGCTAAATGACTACTGTACAGAACAAATAGAAGGTTCCAGGGTTACCTGATAATTGGGGTTTTGCCAACATATATGTGGTGCATCTTTCAGTTAAGGGGAATAAAAGCTTAAGCATGTGTTTAGGTCCCTCCAGCCCTATCAGAGGGCAAAGCTTGGAGACAAACACAGTTATGGACCGCACGTCCTCCTTTGTGTCAAGAGGTGAGGTGGGCTGTGCTTTGGAGGAACAGGCTGCCTGGCTTTGCCAGGTGTAGTGGTGACTGTTCCAGTTCCTGTTACATCCTGAAGTACTGCACTTGTCTTCTAGAAATAGGATGGCTGTTAGCCAGGGCTGCGAGGGAGGCTGTAGGTGCTCTGCTGGGACAAAGCTTATGGGAAAAAGTGGCATCTTTAAGGGTCTTCCTGAAGTAAAATGGAAATTAAAAAGGTGGTTTTGTCATGAGGCCAGACCCTGAGTAGGCGTAGCCTGGCTCTGAAGCCTTCAGAGGAATGGTGCCAGTTTATACAGCTGAAGACCCATCTATGATATTAGGAGAAAGAGCACTTCACTTATCCTGTGTCCCTGCTGGCATCACAATCCAACTGTTAATCCCACGCAGTCCCAAAGCCAGCGTGCAGCAAGGCCATGGAACAGAGCAAAAGGGATTCTGTGTGTTCAGGATTTTTGGCCTGGAGTTCTGTTCCTGTGTTTTCTCTGTAAACACAGGGTGGGAATGCTTCCCTGCTGCAGGAGTCCAGAAGTGGGTGGAGAGCTGCTGCAAAAGGCATTGCACTGCGAGATGCAGAGTACTGTTCTCATGGGGAATAAGGCAGAAACAAACCTACCCCAGCAGCCCCTTCTCCTGTTTCCCCCGTCTGCTGCATCCCAGTCCCAAACTTGTGCTCCTGGAGTTCTGTTGGTGTGGAACAGCTCACAGCAGGCAGTGGTACGTTCACAAAGTCTCAACGAGTGTTTTGAACAGCAGTGCTTTGTCTTGGCATTGTTGTTTGTCAAGTGCTTTAATAGTGTCAGATGGAACCTGCTAGAACATCCCTGTCTGTGTGCTTTTCCTCGCCCTCTTCGACAGGAGGAGGGTGACTCAGATGCTGTCAGGCTCCAAGTGAGAATGCAGAGCTCAGCTGGACCGCGTCTGAGCAGGCACTGAGAGAAGAGCCATGCACATGCACATGAAATTTGCTTTTCCCCCTGTCCGCTCAGTAACAGTTAATTTACAGCTCCCTCCTAAATGGTGAATTTTAATACCATTTTCTTTCAAAAGTGTTACATAGAAATTTGCTGCACTCGGTGTAAAAGTGTCTGCAGGCACAGGAATCATTATTGCTGGGCTGACTGTGAAGGAGTGATGCGTTTAGAGAGGAAATGCATATTCTCTCCAGAATGGAAACTGGGATCGTGAATTCAATTTGTCATTAAATATGGAAATGGTTTCCAGTTCCCTCTCCTACCCCGTGCTGCTGAGATTTGGGTGTTCCGGTGCCACATCACTTGTGTGGGAAGAGAGTTGACCAGTTCCTGCCCCAGCCACGGTGACAGGCTCCCAGTGTTGAGAGCTATTGTCACAGCCTTAGGCCAGCAGCTTAACTGTGCGTTCATCAGTGGCAGGAACAGAGCGTGGAAGAAGGTAACTGGATTTCAGGAGCTCAGAGGCGTTCTGGGCAGCTCACCTTCCTAGAAAGGGGCGGATGATGGAGTCAGCAGCACAGAAACGTCAGGCTTTGCTCCACACTGGACCCAGACACAGAATGAGCCTCGGTGAAACTTCGTATTCTGGTGCCTAGTGAGAAAGCTCCTAATGGTCTCTGAGCTCCACTCTCGTGCTACTGTCCCTAAGGAGCGCTGTGTGTAGGCAGTGTTACTCCACCATTGAGTTGTAAAGGTACAATTTGAGATAAAGAATTGTGATGGGTTTGGATTTTCCTGCCTGCAGACAGACATTTGTCCCCTGCATGGTTCATCTACCCCTAGAGAACCAGTTCCTTGCTTTGGCTAAACCAGTACAATGACACTGGTATCCCTGGATCTATCCTGTGATACACCTCAGATCTTGTTCTGGGGGCTTGTGCTGCCTTACCTGCAGGTCAGCGGGGCAGGACAGGGCAGGATGGAGCCTGCGCAGGGAGGGTGGTGGTGACGGCTCTCCAGTGTGGATGCTGCGTTAATGATCTTAAAGGTCTTTTCCATCCTGGTTCGTTCTATGAGAAGGCGCAGCGTAAGGATAGAGAGGGGTGGTTTGCAGTGAGCTGCCCATCTGGCAGTACCAGGCTGGCAGCTGACGTGGTGACAGACACACTTCCTTCACTGTTGCTGTGCTGCTTTACAGTGTTTCCGAGAGACGGAGGAGCAGTGGGTGCTGAGTCACTTCAGCACCATCACTGCCTTTGGTTTTGAGGCTCCCAGCTCTGCTGTGTCCCCCTCCAGGTGTCTCAGTGTCTCCCGGCTGTTGTTCACCCCAGGTGCTCTTGAATCCTCCCCCAGTCCCAAGGGCCTTCCGTGCCTCCTGCCCGCAGCCCACCTCTGCCTCAGGTCCAGCCCTTTTTCCAGTTTGTCCACAATTCATCCATCTTCCCACGGGCTCAGGACCATGGCTTTACTTAGGACTAGAGCCAAACCTATTTCAAGTCTCTGAAAGTCCCCTCCTGATGTCAGCGAGGCCAAGTCCAGCCTGGTGTAAGGTCTTGGATTGGTGGCGAGCCTCCAGCCCTTGCGGGGCTTAGCGGGACCGCTGCTCTGCTCCAGGAAGAAGCTCCATCGAGAAAGAAAACAGGTTCCGTGGGAAAACAGCGTTCATTCCTTTTCCCCGCCGTGCTGCTGCCACCAGCCAGGATCCCAGCGTGGAAACTGGCCTCCCTCTACCTACTTGAAAAGGTCTTGGGGGGGGGTTCCCCTTCTCTCTGTGCTTTCAGATACAGTTAATTGCAGGGAGCTGTGTGCCAAAGTCCAGGCTTTGGCTGAGAGTTAAACACCAAGAGTTAAATCCAAACTGTGGAGCTGTAGAAGGCTCTGCTTTATCAGAGGAGTGTCAGGCTTCCCCTCGCTGTGACTGCTATCAGTAATTAGCACACCCTACAGAGCCTGCTGCTCAGCAGTCCACATGCTAAATGCTGCTTTGGCATCAAAGTACAGTAGCTTGTAACTAATTACATCCCAGCTTTATCTGGACCAGTTCTTCCTTTTAAATACACTTAATAACTCTGCCTTTGAATGTTCTAGGCATAAAAATAACCACTTCAAATAATCTCCTGAAGACACATGGCACATTAGGGGTAGAGCTGAAGTAGGCACCTTGGATTATCTGGGCAAAACAAGAGCTCTGGGCCTCTGCTGGGCCACCGATGGAGAGCTGCAGTTCTGGTGTGCTGCTTGCGTGTTGGAGAGGAAGGCTGGAGAGCCAAAGTTCATGTTTTACAAGAGCCCTGTGCGTTCATTGTCATTAAAGATGTGAGGAAGGACAAGTGGACCGTGCCAAAAAAGAGCTGTGATTTGTCTCAGCAGTGACTGACCTGAACGGAAAGACCAACAATGTCAGGGCTGAAATGCAGTATTAGTCGCAAGGCCTCCTCCATGCCCCGTAGACCATCCGTTTCTCTTCCTAAATCACCTTTAAATGTTTCCAGTTGCACTCGTGTCTTCTGGCACACTCTCCCTGACCCTGTCAAAAGAAAGACCAAAGAAAACATTCTATTTTCCTGATCTTGGAAGTTCCTGTGGGATGGGAAACACCTTTGCAGGAGGAAGGGCTGCTTGGTGTGGTGTGGAAACTGGGTTGGGAGTCGGTGGTACGAGGGTGCGTGGACCTGGCGTCTATAAGAGTGCGTCTCCCCAGGTTTGTTTCAAGACTGTGTGCCAGTCACTGGAGCCAGTGCTGTGGAGTCTGGGTGCTGTGATAAGGCACTGAAATGTCCCATAGGGCAGGATCATTTTCTGCCATACCTGGGTATTTTTTGTTGTGTAATTTTTAATATCAATTTTCTGTTATACGGTGAGACCATAAAGCCCAGCGACACCTGGGATGGATGGGAATGTGCCAGTCTATAGCAGCAGCTTCTGTGTCTGTGAATTAGGGAAAAGGCAGAAAATTCCAAAGTAATCCATGTAAGTACCTTGTGAGAAGGGAGGAACAGAGCAGGACCCTGGGCTGGGGCCCCTCATCCAAAAGCAGCAGCTACTGCAGTGAAAATGTCATGACTGCAAAGCACCGAGGAGGAAATCAGCTTCAAGAGGTAGCAGAAGGGGAATAGATTATGGCACTTTTAAACTAAAGGTGTTTGGGGGATTCCTGGAGGGAAGAGGCTGGGAGTTCGAAAGGAATTCATTGTGGAGAGACTGCCTGTGCTGGTGAATCACCTCTGTAGTCTGGGTCCATTAAACTCATGTCTCCATGCCCTCCGCATGCAGAAGGGATCGCTCGGTGTCAGTGACAGCCTGTTTGTCTAATCTCAAGTGACCTTTAGCAAAGGAGGCTCTGGAGGCAAGATGAATATTCACTGCTCCAGCGTTTCCCCTGCCGCCACCCCTCTGATTGCAGATGAAGGTGGTGTCCGGGCTGGCTGCTGTGATTGAGGGGCAGGGGGGTTTAATGGTGTTACCGGTTGTCAAATTCAGTGGTGTTTTCTTTCCTTTGAAACCAAAATGTAAAGGAAGGGAGAGCTTTGGGCATGATACAGAGAGACAGCGGGCAAAGGCTTTGGGGGACTTTGATCCAAGGGGCCCGTCTTCTGTTTAGCTGGGGTAAATTCAGGATCAGCTCCAGGACTGAAGCAAGTCTCCGTGTCTGTGCTCTGAACTGGGAGCACCTCTAATAGAGCTATCGTGGATTTATGTCTGGCCTAACCCCAGAAGAGTCACTCTGCATTTGCATTGTAACTCGACTCTGCCAGCCTGGACTATCTCCAAGTGGTTTCCTTGGCTTTGATGCGTAATATTATTTTCAGCCATTTCAAGTGTGATTGTTAATGGGTATCAATACAGAAAATGAAATGGGTAATCTCAGTGCTTGTGACAAATCAGAAAGCCAACGCAAGGCAGGACTGAGCATCCCCCTGGGCAGCTGGGCTGCTGTTCCCCTCTCCTTGCTGCGGCTCCTGCTCTGCCAGGTTTGTGCCGGGCCAGCAGCAGAGGCCAGACCCAGGGGTGCTTTGCTGTGATCCTTCAGGACTGTTCATCCATGGCCATTCTGCCGCTCCTCCTTGGCTGTGAGGATGACAAAGCCATTGCTGCAGCCTCATGTGAAGGAGCAAGAGGGAGGTGACCGCTCTCATGTGCTTCCCACAGCAGCTTCCTCTCCAGTGTAAGTTCTCATCTACCTCAAAGCCCGAGTTCCATAAAGAATGATTTTCAGTGGCTCCAGCCCCAAGCTGTTGTCAGATCTGGCTCCCCTCAGTAACCTTATGCCTCACACGTTGGCCTGCTCTGTTACTAAAGGCAGTAAAACGTGTCAGTTTTCAGCTTCAGGTAGAGCTGACAGTTTGCAACTTGCCACAAAAGAAGAGATTGTTTTGTCAACACACACATATGGGGCTCATTTGGCTGTACCGGCCACAATTAATTATGTGAGTCTGCTGTCTGTCTGTCAAAGCACTGGAAAGAAAAGCTTTGGGAGGCATTGTTTTTTTAATCTATGGTGTCTTTTGTTTGCTTCAGAATGTGGGTATCTTTTCCATTTATTTCCTTTTTCTTATCTTCCCCCTTTGTACAGCTTTAATTCCTGTAATCAGAATGGTCTCTTTCTCTCATTGCTGCTGATCAGTTATCTGCCGGAGATTAAATGATCTCAGAGGGAAGGGCAGCAATAAATGCAGAGCTGTGACAAGCCTGGCAGAGCGGGAGCATCCCCACCAGGGAGAGGGCTGCATCTGCCCTGGGCGCATGGTCCCAACTCTGCGGGTGTGAAGGACAGTGGAGCTGAGGGACACAGCTATCAGAGAATCATGGAATGGGTTGAAAGGGACCTTAGACCATGGCAGGGGAGTGGGACTAGATGATCTCTAGTGATCTATGTAGATGATCTCTAAGGTCCCTTAAAGGGGGCTCTGCAGTGTTTGCAAAGCATTTGAGCCAATGCCCTTCTGGCTGCTCTTGGAAACGCTGTGGCTCGCACCCAGGTAACGTTCCGGTCAGGAGCGCTCTGGCTCAGGCTCTCTTGTCCAGGTGGCAGCTGCTCCAGAGGAAACAGATGTTTTATTCCCATTTCTAAGGACCTCTGATAATGTGTTTGATGCTGGGGAGCCGAGGGCCGAGGTCAGCAGCGAGGTGCCCCGGCCAGTGCTGCAGCACTGATTTATGGCAAGGAACATGACTGTTTGTTAGCGCAGGGGAGAGCTGGGCAAAACATTTCCGTGGGGAGAGGAAGCATTTGTGAGTGTTGGCTTGCTCTGAATGCCCTGCACGCACTTGGCTGGGGCTGTAGCTGTGTTATCAGCTGCCCATGGAGCCTGAAAGCAGCAAATGGCTGTTTCCAGAAGTTTCTTAGAAAGAGATTCCCTTGCGCTTGTCAGAATGCGGACGGAGGCTTCTTTTGGGTCCCTGGGATTGTGTTCGGAGCGCGTCACTGGGTGCCAGGCTCATCACATCCAGCCCCTGGGCTCTGGAAGTGCCGCCAGGAAATAGAGGACTGGGGGATTTTCACCTTCTCCATCAAGAGTAGGTCCTCCTCCTTTGTTTCTGGGGCTAGCTCAAGGACAGGTCCCCCCATCAGTTACACATAAGGGCCTGCAGTAAAATGATGCTTTGCAAATCATGATAAACCAACCCCACATAAGGTGTGTTTTCCAAGCCTTTGCCTGGCTTCGGAGTCAGGCTCTCCATGATTCCCAAATGTTTTCCTTCCAAAACCTTAATGTCAAGGCTTCGAAGTTGAAGTACCCATCTGCATGCAGATTTTGCCTAGCTCAGGTCTTTGTTTTCTCCTTTGATTCAGTTTGCAATGCAGTCTTCCATGCAGGGTATTAATTTTGTTTTTTAACCAGCTTCTTTTATCCTTGAGACTTGAATGCCAGGCACCTTGGGGCAAACTGGGTGGCCACAGGCTGGGAATAGTCAGTGAGTGAGTTCAAAGGCACTAAAAGCATTTCATCTGTTCAAAGACTGCTGTAGTCCCAACTGCTGATGGTTTTAGGGGTTCTCATAGAAACTAATAGTATTTCATTAATAAAAGTTTAAAAATAACTCTTTTATAAACAGCATTTGAAGGGGTTTGATTCAAGCTGCTGAGGAGGTAAATGCCTCTGTGCTCCCTCCCATAGCGCAGCATAACGGAAAACATCGTGGATGTGGTATTTCTGTATGGACTCGGAGCAGTGCTCAGGGTGTGTTCTGTCCCTGTGGGCCCGTTGGTATCATCAGGTGGGACGTTATGGGGAGAAGCTTGCTCATCTAATTCAGTAGCCTGCTGACCCTGGCTTGGATCCTGGCTTGGATCCCTGGGGGGGCTATGGGAGTCGAGGAGGTCTTGCTTTAGGCTTTGTAATTAGCGCATCTTTACAGCACTGAAACGTGAAGTTTGCTGTCCTGTCCCAAACTTGCATTGTTACCAATTATAGCTCTGGTTCTCCTTGCTTTCTGTACAAATATTCCCAGCCCTTTCAGTCTGTTTCTGCCTGGGAAGGTGGCACTGAACCTGGAGGCAGGACTTCGCATTGCAGAGCAGGCTGCTGATGTCTGCTGGGATGCCATGACAACTGGAGTGGGGAGAGATGGATTTCAGCAGAATTTCACAGCTGTTTAAAGGGCTTGGATTTGATTCCAATTCGGGTATCTTGCGTTGAACATCTGAATTGCAACATAGCTTTGAAGTCTGTGTCCTTGCAAGCTCTGTTCCAGAGTTTTACAAGTTGTTTTATGAGACCAAGAGAACTTTGCATCCGTGACATCCTGTGGCTTGGAGAACCCCAGTTCTGCATCTTTGTATTTGAAAAGGCATCTCCTTTGCTAGGTTTTGAATCTAGGTGGGACTGAGCAGTGGGGTGGAACCACCATCTGCTCCCTTTGTGTTTGCAGGCTGCACAAACCAGGTAACAGCCCCTGAGGCCTCAGTGCTCTCTCCCAAGGTGCATAGGAAGGTGCAGCAGCATCCAAAGCCTCTTTGTGCTGTTCCACCATCTCAGCCTGGAGCTGCAGCTCTCTGTGGGACTTATGCAGCAGTGAGCAAGTGACCCCATTGAGGAAAGCAGTGTATTTGCAGGGGAGCAGACAGCACCCACCAGCTGCAGTCACAGCAGCCTGATCTTTAAGGTAAATGTTATTTAAATTGCTGTATTTCAGCTGCTGTGGGAGCCGCGCACCCCGGCTTGGCATGCTAAATATACCTTATTAATTGTCTTGCTCTTTACATACACCGGAGGCTGGTGCATCATTACATACACCAGGAACATTTATTCCTTGAGGTTTTGTTTCTTCTGAAGTATTCCAGGTCTTAGTTGTTCCTGTGGTTGGGATCAGGCTGGACCTGGACTATCGCAGCTTGTCCTGGTTTTTCCTCCCTCACCAAAGCACAACAGTGCAGTGTCCCAGTGTGTGTATTTAAGTACTTCGTGCTTGTACGAAGCAGCATAATCAGACTGGAGGAGCAAATACCTTCCGAGACTGTTTGGTTGTGCTATTTCTCTGCAATATCTGAAGGCTACAGCTGAGACTCTGCAGGGAGAGAGACAGCCTCCCAAAATGTGGCTTGCAGTCCAGGTAGGCAGCTGGACAAGTGTCAGGGTTTGGCCCGACTGCAGGTCAGGAACCGAGACCCTTTCATTCAAGGCAGTTCACAGCATGACTCACTTCGGAAAGCACAAGGAACAGAACCCAGGTCCAATTTCTTGCTTATTGCCTTGGCTGAGAGTGTGGAGTTGCTGCTTTCAGAGCAGCGTGTCATTGGCCCAAGAAGAGAATTAAAGAGCGGTGATGAGCTGCTGCAGAACCCCGCTCTGCACTGGGTTGGGATGGAGTGTGTGTCTGAATACTTCCGTGCACTGTCTCTGGGCCTGGGAGCACCCATGGGAGAGGACTCCAAGGGGTGGTGGTTGCTGCTTCTGCAGCTCTGTATCTGGAGTGCTGCGGGGAAGTAAAAGCTGGAAGAGCTTCTCTTCCTGAAGAAAGCAGACCTGTCCTGGAAGATAACCTTGACTCCGTATCACCTCTGTATCACAGAAGCATTTGGAGGGATGGGATTGCTTTACTTAGGGTAGGAAAAAAGCCTCCGTAAAGCATGTTCTTTATTGAGAGCCTCTTCCTTTTTTACAGCCCTGTTTGGTTTTGCTGTAGAAGATGGTGAAGCTCCTTACACTGCAGTGCTAGTCACACACACCAAGTTGAGCCAAGCCCTCTGTTCCCTTCCAGTGCCGCAGGACATGGGGTTGTAAGGAATGCTCTGCCATGGACATGGCCTCCAAGGGCCTCTCTCACAGATACGTTCTGAGGAGTCAGCCTCTGGAGCATCTCCCATTTGCAGAACCTCAGCACCTCAGTGGCCTTTAAGCAACTGATTCCTCCAGGCAGTTTCTAGTCTGCTTCCATCCCCGGCTGCATTGGTAAAGGAAAACACAACAGCAATCACCAAGCAACACATTATTGTATTATTCATGCCCTGTACTTGAGAGTGATTGAGGTGGGGAAAAGGAGTAGAAAAACCCTGCAAAATTCATTCCAACTTCAACCCCACAGAACCTCATGGGATTTGAGATATTGTGGCTTTAATCGGAGCTAATGGGTCCCTGTTGCACGGCCATGTCTGCGAGCGGAGGTGCTGCATGGCTGCTGGGGTTGGTGGTGGATCAGAGCCCAGGAGCCTGGTGCAGTCTCCAAAGGAGAAGCCCTGGGAGTGAGCTACAGCAGTGACCCACACCATGGCCCACTGCTGCTGCTCTCCTGGCCTCTGCAGCACTTAACACCTAATCCATCATCTCTGCGAACTGTGGGGCAGAGGCTTCCTACCCATTGCCTCCTGCAGCGCCCGGCATCTTCCATCTCTGATGTCAACACTTGCTGCAGTATTTGGGTGGAAATACAAAGGAATTCCTGTAATCCTGTTTTAGCGTGGACATGTTGTGAGCAAAAGCACAACTTCTCAATTCAGGGCAATAATTTAATTGCTGAATGCTATCTGGAATGTTCTTTTTTTCAAAGCACACAGCTTTTTTATTTCCCTGGTCTTTAGATAGGGAAGGAGATGCCTATCTATGCAAGGTATTTATAGACCTCATTATCTCAGTACCTGGTATCTTCCGTGTTTATCCATGCACTGCCTGTTGGTTATTAGGCATAGTTGTTTTCCCACTTTGCAGGCTGTGAGGAGAGGGGAAAGTAAATGTTGAGTGCTGTAGTGGCTGCTTCAATGAGGAGCTTAAGGTGGAGCAACAGTCCTGGGTCTTCTGGAGCCCTCTGGTTATTGGGTCGTCGTCCTTCTGTCCAGCGATCGCTCAAGCTTTGTCCTGAACCTGCGGGTGCAAGTCCCATGGCCACAAGGAACAGAACCGTTTTTACTGGGGCTTTCTCCCAGGAGTCGTGCCCTTTACCAGAAGGACACCTCTATGTCTTCCATGCTATTTCCCATTCACCATCAGGTCTGCTTCCTGGCTGCATCAGCCATGCTGCTGAATGCCGCCAGTGTCAGAGGGCCTTCCCCCCGACGCAGAAGGTGGCCATGGGTGGATGTGTTTGCTGAAGAGGGGTCTGCAGTCTCCATCAAGTGATGGCAGATGGCTGTGTGGGGCAGTGCAGAAGGTGGGCGGCCACAGCACAGCGCTGGTTACTGCTTCTGTCCTTCGAGCGTGGTTGTCAGTGAACTCTGCCTGACGGAGCCCCTGAAGCTGCAGGGTCAGTAAGAGGGGCTGAGTGGGGTTGGTGTGACCGACATCCCTCCCAGGCTGCGTTGCTTCCTAGGCTCCAGCGTGGGTTCCCCCAGGTTTGACTTGACTGAATATCAGCACTATGACAAAATGCTGCTTTTGAGATCAGACTTCTCACAGTAAACGGTTATTTGTTTTTCTACGCTAAAATATTGGCTTATCGGGGGTGATACAGTTCTCTCTCTCTCTCCTCTTCCACCTTCACTGCTGCCTGATTTGTGTGTGTAGTTTAATTAAAATCATACAGTATTTCCACAACTCGGTACGTCTCTGCTGCTAGCTTTGTATTTGATTTATAGACAGCATACCAGTGAAACTGCCTGGAAAAATTAAATAGACATGAATCAACTTGCCACAGGCTTTAGAAATCAAATGTTTCGCAGCTAACTCCCTGCGGACATCTCCTTTCAGCCTGATGCAGGATAAATGTTACTGTAAGCTACTAAGCACAGGGCTGTGTTAAAATGCAGTCATTAGGTTTGGGTTTTGTAATTGAAGCTGTTTGCCAAATCATAGCTTAGGAGGCAGAGAGCACTTTGATTCATTACTTATGATTGTATGATTATTAAAAACAAAGAAACCCCAAACTACTTAGGCTATTAGACTTCAATTTGTCTTGGCCTTTGGAACGATTCTAAACCGGTGGCAAACATCAGATGTAAAAACAGTTTCAGCATAAGTGTGTTTGATGAAGCTGTTGCAAATGCTCTTCCTGTCTGTGTTTTATCTGGAGGGTGAGCTGTTAGCTCTTAGGTGCTTTTTGCAGGCTTAGTACGTCATAAACAAAGTTAACTCATGAGAATCTCAGCGTCAGTGTTCATCAGTATGACTTGAAGTACATCAAAACAAGGTATCACGCAGAAGACAGCCCAGAACACTGTGCTGCCATTCCATATGCACCCCTGCCTTTCTCAGGACAGAGGCTGACTATCCCAAAGTGCGAGCCAGTTCTCTTACAGCACAGAGCCTCGGAGCGTGGAGCCCACTGGCCCTGTACATCCTCCCTCAGCAGTGCTGTGGGCGCTGGCCCTGTCCTGGCAGCAGCCTCAGGTCTTGTGTTGAATTTCCAAGAGGATAAGCAGAAAGAACCCTCCTTTATGCCTCCTGGTTTGTCTGCTGGGAGCCCATCGGTCCCCATCACAGCCAGGCACTGAAGGGCACGTTTCGTTCAGAGCTAAACTACTCCGGTGTTAGGCACCGTGGAGCTTCTAAGATGTGTCTCATCCTTTCCTTCCTCGTGGTAGATTGGAGTTAATTGAGAATTGCCAGCACTGAGGAAGACAAGGAGAGCCCACTGTGGGGTGTGGGCTCAGTGTGTCCTGTCAATGATTTATAGCGAGTCTTGGGCTTTAATAATCTAATCACAAGGATTTGGGCAAGGAGGGAATGAATTTATTTGTTTCCTCCCAGCCACAGGTGATACTACAGTGAATAAAGAAAAATTAATCCCCTTTTCTGATTTGTCTTATGAAAGATATGCAAACAATAGCCAGGGCTGATCAAAATGCCAGTGATTACTGATGGCTGAGAGCAGGCCCTCTGGAAAGCAGCGCTGTCGTGGCTCCTGAGTGCCAGTTGTGAAGATGTCTTCTGCTGTTAGATAGCAAAGTGCTTACTTTGGAGGTATCTGTAGGGTCATCCATGGAAGTACGTGGTCCCATCAGGAGAACTTGGTGGAGGGATGCAGGGAGTGGCCTTGGTTAGCACAGTTTAGACAGATTGGGATGCTGAACACATTGGGCAAGAGGTGAGCTGAGCTCCTTCAGAGAAGGGCAGAGCGATGCTTGAAGGAGCAGGGGTGCAGTATCAGACCAAAGGAGGTAACTGGCTTCGTGTTGTGAGCTGAGCTGTGGGAATTCCTCCTGTGTGCTGTCGGCAGTCACAAGCAGGAGGTGGGAGAGCATCGTGTGTGCCTTGGTGGTGTTCTGCAGGTGGAAGGCAGTGGTCTGAGCTGGCCAGGTGCGAGGCAGCTCTTAGGGAGCCCAAACTGTGGCATCCAGTGGAAGGGAAGAGCATGTGGCAAGCGTGTGAATTGAATGGGGCTCCTCATGTGCCGTGTGGGAGCTGATGGGGTCTGAGGGGAGGGTGTCAGCCCTGCCTGCCCTGCTGACCCCCGGAAATCCTGCTGTGGAGCACAGTCATCCCCTGTTTGCAAATGCTTCTCAATTTAATACGTTTTAATCAGAAAATTAATCAGGAAACACCAGTTCAGCAAGATAATTGAACAATGAAGAGACACAATAATTACTGTTTAGTCTAATTAACTTTGTTAAGTCTTTATTGGGAACAGAGACTTCCTGAGTGAAACTTATTAAATGGTTCTCCCTGGAAAACAGAATCCCCATCGGAAAGCCTTTGTTCCTCACAGTGTTCGTTAGGAATTGGGTGCCTATGTTTAAATCCTGATTAGGGAAATCAGTAAGATACCTTTCAGTCCAGTCTTCAATTCGTTTATGTCTCTTTAATCCATTGCTGTCCTCCTTGCTTCTTCCCAGGTAGGCAGGATTGGATTGCCAACAAAGCCTACAGGGTTGTGCAGCCCTATGATGCTGCATCCGTGTTCAGCTTCGTTCCCGTCTCATCTTCAGGTGTGTGGAAAATGGACAAGTGATTGGGGATTAACAGCAAAGGAGGCTGACGGGCTTTTCTTTGCTGCAGTAAATATATATATATATAAAAGCACCAAAGCCTTTGGTAGGGCTCTGACAGGATGGAGCTGCTGGGGGGCCTCTAGCACTTGACAGGTACATCAAGGGGGTCAGGATCACAGGGTCTGCGGAGGGTCAGGTCTGAGCCAGAAAGGCACCGGTGTAATGGGCATTGTCAGGGCCATGCTGTTACTGCTGCATATGTGTAACCTTGGTGAAAAGCCTTCAGGAACGACACCTGCCTTCGTGTCTGTTCTGTGCTCCTCGGCTCTGACCTCTGTCCTTGCAGGCTTTTGGAGGGCATCAGTAAATGAGTTGTGTTCATGGGAGGATATCAACAGGCATAAGGAGCAGCATGTGCATGGGCACAAATTAGCATGAAAGAGTGGGTCTGCCTGGTCCGGTCTCTCCTCTGGCTTCGCTTTGCTTTGCTTTCCTGGGGAGGATGTGCCATTAAATATTTATCATTTCAGAATGGAGGATTAGAAATAAATATTGATATGAACTTGATTGGCTTTTGATGTGCTGAGGGAGCCCTTTGGCTGGCCGCAGTCCAGCGAGCAACTGACCCACCAGTGCCTTGTGCATTATTCATATTAGTTTAGGTCAGGAAGATGAGAGAGACTCAGGATATGAGCCCTTTAGGGGAAGCATGAAGGAATGTGATTTAATAATCTGTGGCTCTTGGGGTTATTTTCCTGAGGCAATGAGCTATGAACCAGAAGGAACTCAGGAGCTTAGATCCTGCTCTTGGTTTCAGTTGCACCAAACCCGAGACATCTTTTTATAGCCAAGGGATTCACATCCACGCGACTGGGCAGAATCCAGCTTGCCTGGGGACAGGAGTGCCCAAACCAAGCTGCAGTCCTTGTCAGTTTAAGGTGAAGCTGTTTCGTTTTCCATCGATAGTAATTGTAATCGCTCTTGCAGCAGAGCAGGTCGGCCTTCTCCAAAATCCAGGTATTTCAGTGAGAGATTTTCAATGAGAAAAGTGCTCTGAAAGAATGGTTTGCAACTTCTGTTTCTCACAAGCTTGGTGAGCACGGGAATATCTCAGACTGTACCCAATTCACTCTGCCTCGCTCCAGCCCTTAATGTTTTCATTACTAAGGACTGCTCCCCACAAATCCTGTTATCTTCTCCAGTTAATTTGTGCCATTAATAGCCTGAGTGGTTTGAATTTCTTGATGGGTGCCACTGTAATTGAATTCAGAGCTTATTTGGTCCAGTTTGTCATTAAAACAAGTCCTCTCACGCTTAATCTTTGCACGTTGCTCTTGGGTTTTCCCACCCATGCCATGCTTTGAGGCTGTGTCATGCCCAGCCTGGAGCCCAGGGGAGACAACTTCATCACTCCTCCTGTTTTCTGGGTCACCCATCGTGGCTGTGTTGTATCTTCACAGCCCAAGCAATGGGTCTGTGGGGAGGGAGCATTCCTGGGCAGAGCAGCCGAACAGCCTTGCCTGCCTGGTTATTGCCTTCCTTCCCCTCTCTTGCAGTTAATTACTGTGCAGGCCCCGCTGGTTGCTGTAGGATCGCTCTGCAGATCTGGCAGCAGCAGTTGCCTTGCACCAGGGAGAGGCAATTAATGGGTTTTCTGGAGGGGCAACTCTTGAGAAGCCTCCTGCTTTAATTCCTCCTCCCCATCGTCTCCCGTGGCGTCGCAGCAAATAAAATTGCTGGAGCTTTAAAGAGCTTCCGCGGCTGAAGTGAACAAGGGAGTTAATTATTGTTGAAGAGGGACAATTGGGCAAGGTTAAAAGCTGTGAAATAGAGGAGGAAATAAAAAGGTGAAATTGCAAAGGGAGGGGGAAGGAGAGAGGTGCTGCTTTTCTGCAGCGTGGTAGTTACATGGAGCAGTATTTGCAGTTTCGAGGTGGAAGAACAGGAAAATAATCCTTTTCTTTATTCCCTTTTCCTGCAACCCTTCCAGGACAAGTAAATTGGGGTTTTCTCCTTCAGAAGGACGGACAGGAACTGGTGAAAGCACTTGTTTTGTTTCAGCCCAGTTTGGTGTCTCTGCAAATGACTTGGCTCCTTGTACCTTGAATACACATGCCATTAACCTTTGTGAAGCCAGCTGTGGTGTTCTGCAAATCACACCTTAAAACTGCTCTTTGCTGTGCTGCCCTAGGAGTAAAATCCCTATGGCAGCAACTCCCATTTGTCTTGTGTCTTTACAGCAAAGAGCACAGCAGGCAGGATTCGAGAGCAGGATGGAAAGGGCACTGGATTCCCTCGGCACCAACACAAAGCAAGTGATTAAGAATATCATAAAGCCTTAGTGGGGGCCTGAGTGTGTTCTTCGAGGTGGTTTTGTCCCTGGTCACAGGCATCGTTTGGCTGTGCTTAGAAAACCCCAGATACAAAGGTAGTTGTGCTGTGTTCGATCTGCTCCCCAGGTCTTGGTCCACACCTTCCTTCTCTTACTTAACACCGACCCAGAGCTGACGTTGTCTATAGGTACACAGGCCTTGCTCTAGCAAAGAGCATGGGGATATTTTTGCCAACAAAGGCTATTGCTTGCTGAGCTCCCAAAGCCTTTACATTTATGCTGTGACAGATGAGATTTGCCTCACCTCACTGTTCAGAGCCACAAACACTTTTGCTGCTCAATAGGCAGCGAGTCACAGTCTGCTGAAGAGCTTGCACCACGCTGCTCGGTTCCATCCTGCGCCCTGCAGAACAGCTTTTTCACAGCTCCTTGTGCAGCCCATTTCTTTTGTCATAAAACCTCTGGTGCTGTGCCTACAGCACTCACCTGCGTGTCTGATTTCATATCACTGTAACAGGCAGGCTACAGAATGTTAAATAAATGCCTGTTGGTCATTAAAGCCATATTTACAGAGACTTAACAGCTTTCTAATAGGCATAGAGCTTGCTCTGCAGAACTGCTGCTGCATAAATATACCAGGATAAGCAGCTGGTAGTTAAAAGCTTTGTAATGTATGGAAAGCTGTAATTTGCTGGTTAACAATGGTTGATTGCATTTGTATTGCAATACGTATTTCCTAGCATCACCAGGAACCTGACCCATCTCCAAAAGGGCAAAATGAAAGGAAGACACTGTTAGAGCTGCAGGAGAATCGCCCGTAGCTGGAGGTTTGAGCCTAGTGTTGGCTTGGTGGTGGCAGAGATGGGTCCTTGCAGTGCTGTGAGCTGGCTGTGGCAGGAGCTGCTGTAGGTCCATGTGCGTCTCCTGTCACCATGGCCTTGCACCAGCTGAAGATCTGCTTCCTGATTGCTGAAGCCCAAATAAATGGAAAGCCAATAAAAGCCGTTATTTCTTTTCTCTTCTCTCTAGTTTCCCACTGCTAATTTGTTGGAGTTCCTCAGCCAGTTTCTACACCCCCATCTGTCTCTTCCTTCTGGGCTTTGCCTTTCCAGGTTGCTGGCATTTCAGGATGCTGTTTGCTCAGACTCTGGTCTGTGAAACTATTTTTTCTGAAGCCTCCATGTACCTCTGCAGTGTAGACAAATATACCGATTCCATCTTTGTACCTGACAAGCTTTCAGTAGGATGTAGGTTTACCTTTTGCACGAACATTCTCTTCACCCAAAGGTATCTTCAGAGTCTTTTAGTCCTTATTCTAAATGATGGTATGTCTTTGTTTGGAAAAAGAGAAGGGGAAAAAAGAAAGAGAAAGAAGAGGAGTCAGGAACATAAATTAAGCCTTCAAATGTGTGTGCAGTTCTCTGTGACACAAACTTTGCTCTTGGGGTTTATGATGCTAATAAAATACTATTCACTGCTAACAGCTCTTTCCTTCCTTGCCTCTCCGAGTGAGACAAATAAGTGCATGTATTGAAGGAGTTCACATTTAATGTCTCTTTGCATCAATATGGCCCTGCTTTATTGACATTTTTAGGTAGAAACTGGCTAGTCATGCCTGGACTACATTAACTATTATTTATTCTTTGGACTGAGGACCTAAGCCCATGTTGTTCGGGGGGGGAACTGGTCCCTTCCAACCCAAACCATTCTGTGACTCTCCCTTCTATGCTCTTAGATTTGAACTGTTAGGTGCTCGCAGTTATTTGGAGTGATAAGCAAGAATAATTTTTATCATCTTAGAAATAAATCACGTTAGGAAGTGAGCAGGACAGCACTGTACTGAGAGTCAGAATCTGGACACGTGCCCTCGCTGGCTCCGTGGAGTGATTCATGTATGGAGCCATGTGGAGGAACCACAGTGGAAACCCAGTGCAGAAATCACCCCTCCAAATGGAATTAGCCTTCAGGGAGATCGAGAAATGGGTTTGTACCCTTCAAGGTATCCTGTGAGTCACTGACAATGCAACCAGGTTAAATCTCTGTACTTAATTTTCTGTCTTTTTAGGACCTAGACTTTTCTATTTCTGAAAATAGAGCTTTATTCTTCATGTTCACTTCCTGAAGGACATTAACAGGCGGGGGAGAAAATGCCAGAAACTGGGACATTTTGTTACCATATTCACTGCACATCTGGGAGCTCTTTTGGTACATAATTGCTGCATAACGCTGTTCACAAGGTACAGCCTCATACACATCCTCTTGGAAGCTGCTGTTGTAATGTGTATAGCCCCTGCTTCGGAAATGGAGCGTGACCTGTTGGCCACATACACAGCTCACAGAGTAGAAAACTCTTGGTTCCTTCTCTTTGCTCTGTGAGGTCTTGGCCAGGCTGCTGTTGTACGAGTGTTTGAGGCTCTAAAAGCCTCATTGCTCCCAAATCCACTGCTCAGCAGAGGGAAGTGCATTGTTCAAGTCCTACGGTGGGACTGAATGTGTAGCTCTCTGCAAGGCTGTGACACTGAGAGTCGGGGGGTGGAGGGTGGGGGGTGGGATACCTTATGCAGCCTTTGCTCCCCTTGCTAGTGACAGGGAGACACAGCATATTTTGGACATCAGTGTCTGGAAATGGATGAATACAAGTTTAGAGCAGCAGTGATTGGGTAAACATCTACCGTGTTAACTTGGAAGTGGTGTCCACATGGCAACGATGATAAATTGCAGTGAATCTGTGATCTGGAGCCATCAAATTTCCTTCCTGTCTCTCTCAACCTTGGGACAAATTGAATCAAATTCTGCTGTGAGGCCTAAAGTCCTAAAATGTGTGTGCTGTGACGGTATATTCTGCCGAGCAGTCAGAACTCCTTGGTAGTAATTACTTCATTCCGTAAGTTAAACAAATGATGTGATATCTTGATTCAGGAGAAAGCCACCCAGGGGTGAATAAAGGATGCAGAGATGTTCCTGTCAGTGAACACCTAAACTCTCCATGCTAATTTGCTGTGGAGAGCAATAATCTGTTCTGAAGCTGCCTCTATTCCTAAGCAATATCATCCCAAGTATGAGCATCATTAATAGGGCTGCTTGAACAATGCATCCAGACAATAACCACTTGTGTGCTGAGTGGTGTGGCTGCTCCAGGTCCTTCTTTCCATTAGCTCTCCTCTTCTGGGGTGGAAGCGTCTTACCAAGAGAGCCAGGCTTAGGCTGGGAGCAGCAGCTGCTGGAGGCTGCCACTCCCAGGTTGTTCCAATGATTCATTATCCCATTTAGAGAAAAGGATGCAGGCATTATTTGGAATTCAAATCTGGCTGCCTTTAATTCCCACTAAAAGATTCTCTCTCTGCTCAGCTCTGCAAGATTAAAGAGCTCTCGGTATCTGATCGTTTCTTCCTGTGAAAGTGCTTGTGCACTATAATCAAATTATAGTTTGAATTTCTTGCTGATAAGTTGAAGAGATTAATCTTTTCGTGGTCCTCATGCTGAGGCATTGGGCTCCACGCGCCTGAGGCACTCGGGTTCCCATCTCCACATTGGTGTCTTCCGGCAATACACAGCTACTGCAAACGGGCAGTGCTGTTCAGCTGAGGTCAGAAATAGCCCGGGGTGCTGGTGTGGGTGCCCATGCTGGTCAGGAGCAAGCCCAGGACATCACAGCAGGATGTCAGAGAACTCAGCTGCCTGCATCTGCAAACCTGTGAGAAGCAGTTGTAGTGTTTGAAATGAAATTGCATTTACAGCAGCACCTTTCTAATGCAAAGCTGTTATTAATGAATCTGGGGGAAACCAGGCAGAGAGCTGAAAAAGGTTTTTTCACTGTTCCTGTGTCTCAACTTCAGTCTGTCGTTTTATTTTCCCCTCTGCTGTTTCTTTCCTTTCAGGTGGAAGATGGAGAACAGGTACTGTGAACAGGGTGCAAAATAGGCACCTGATTTATTGTCTTCATTATTTTACTGAAGCAGCTGTGTTTAGTTTTTCCCTCCAGGCAGTTGGGGCATGTTTGTATTCAGTCCAGTGCTCTCAGGTGGGTCCTGCCCCAGGAGCATGGTGCTCCTGACCCCAGGGTGCTCCTGTCCTGGTTGCTGGGATGACTGTTTTGTCCCTCTTACTAAATCCAAAGCGAAGCTTTCAAAGATCTTGAAGAACTCTTTTTTATGAAGACCATAAAAGGGCCAAGAACTGGGGCTGGTTTTAGAAAAGATCAAATGCTAAAATGCAAAGCAGGAAAGAGAGGCGAGGTGGCCAGGGAAGTTGCGCTTGCAGTGCGATGCTCAGCTCATTAGTGCTCTGTGCCCTCAGCAGCATTGCACATTTGCTCTGGTATTAAACTTAATTTATACTGTACAAAACAGG
>JAOEHX010041760.1:61142-72179 GCA_025448015.1 Bolborhynchus lineola | reverse complement strand
AGGCAAAAGCTCCATCCTGCCAGATGCTGAGTGCTTGTGAAGTGCTGAGTTAGCAGAAGTCAGAGCTGCTCAGCACCTCTCAACCCTCCTCCTCTTGCTTTATTGTCCGTCAGTCTGCAGAGCTGGCTGTAAAACAGCACAGGAGATTTCCAGTGCAGTGAAAGGCATGTCCAAGTGTTAAGATGCGGATGCTTCACTGCACAGAGTCGTTCCAGAAGGTGAAATGCTGATTTGTCATCAATCCTATGGAGAAGGGGAAAAAGTGCATTATTGTAGATGAACATGAAGCTCCTACACCAGAAGGATGGAGGTGGTGGAGGGAACAGCCCAAGAAGTACCTCCACAAAACATCTCTTTTTGCTGGCCCAGCTCTGTTTCCACTCTGCTCCATGGGTTGTGTCAGCATCACTCCAGGAGTGAACAGGCTTTTGAAGGAGCGTTCAGACCTTAAAGTTGTCACTCAGAATTACTGCCATGCATCTGGCCCAGCACTTGCTGCCTGTATTTATAGTGCAGAGCAGCAGCCAGCATCTCCTGGGAGGTTTTAAAGCTGAAAGTAAACTGTAGGTACATAATGCTGCAGCATACATAGGGCAGTGAAAAGTGTGTGTGTGGGGGGATGATCACTGCCAGCTCCCTCTGTACCTGCATGGGAAGAGTTAATCTTCTTCCAAAGGGTTACATGTGTCTCAGTTGGTCTTGGGGTTATACAGCATGTTGTAGATGATGTCCAGATCTGCTGGGAATGGTACCTAGGAGATAAAAATGCTTCTGGACAAAAGCTGCCTTGTACTTTGAATACGATCCTTTAAAACCAGAAAGTTAAGCAGCAAGGTGGGTTTTACAGTGTCACAGTGCTCCAGAGGGCACCTCGTGCTTACAAACAGGCCCCCCCATCTCTCCAGTACACCATAAAATCCTTCAGTAATGATCATCATGACAACTATAAATCTGTTGTTTCCGTTCTCTGTGATTTATTGAGCTGGTGGAAGAGGTGGGGCTGCTCTTTCGATTGGGATGATCAAATGTTTGCAGAGGCACAATACAATCTGCATTCCTCCAAGGCTACTTTTATTCACTGAATCATGAATACATTTCCTTTCCCATTAGCAGTTTAACATTGTAGGACACAGAAACACCTCTTCAACATTAATTTGTTTGTAAGTGAAGTCCTGGCTCGATGGGAGTGAATGCAGGAGCTCTTGCAGCCATGGGTAAGCTGACTGGAGCCTTCCCCCTGGATTTCATTTTTCTTAGCTTTGAAAGTCGGGGGTTTTATTCCTAATTGGGATGAAGCCACATTGCAGAATGCCAGAAACCTCCATGAAGCAGCAGTTCCCTTCTCCAGACAGCTCTGATAGAGATGATCATCTGTCCCACCCTCCTGAGCCACTGGCCACGTGCCTCGGATAATGGGGAGCAGGGGGAGTCGAGCAGCCACAGTGCGTATGGGACAGCTGAGGACAGAGGACTTTGCTCCAGAGAGAAAAGAGGATGAAGGAAAACAAATCCTTTGTGTCTGTCATGTGCTGGACGAACCAGGCACACGCAGAGAGAAGATAAATGATGCATGGGGCGAGCGTGGATTTTAGCCTTGCTCTATCTGGCCATTTCTCTGTGTTAAGTAATTATTGTTTTCCGCTGAGCTAACAGTGTACACAGGTACTCTGGAGAATCTGTGTTTAATAGTTGCAAATGTGCAATCGAATACAATTAATACTAGTAATTGTAGTAACCAGCACGCTGTTGTAATTGACCTAAATGTGTCTTACTAATTAGAACAACCACAGTTCAGAAATCGTTCTCAGGCTAGAAGCAGTACTTCATATTGGGAATCCCAGTCTGTGACACACCTCGGTGTTAACACAGCAGTGTCCCAGAGCAGCTTTTAGTTTAGCATTAGATTTCTTTGCATTTTCTGGCCATATTAGAGCTGGATGGACTTAAGGAACCATTCCCAAATGTTGTAGGTTTATCTCTTGTATTTGGACGTTCACCTCTCTGTCCGTTCACAAGGGATGGGACCTTTCTTCGGCACAGATGTCACCTGGTCACGCTTCCAGCACAGGCAACGTGTCTGGATTCATTTGCTTAAACGATCCAGGATCTTTCCCCGAAGCACAGTCACAAAGCTTCCTCCATCTTACGTCCATGTTGTCCTTTATGCTCCTGCAGAATGAGTGTGAAACACTTCAGGAAAGTGAAGTTAAATGAGAATTTGTTCTCAAGGGTTTATTTCTGATTTATGCATTGAGATAAATGTTGGGGATTGTGCAAAGCAGAATCAACCCAGGCCCAACGCGTTTGTGTCTGGGAATCCCCCTGTTCCAGAAGTTCCACTGTGACACCTCAGTCCACCATATGGGAGGTGTGAGCAGGCAGCTCGCATAAGGACTGTGGGGTTTGTGACCGATGGCAGCTCTGATGGGGTTTGATGTTAAACACCGTTCAAGTGCTTTGCTGGACCAGAGCCAGGGCACTGACTGCTGCAGCTTTGCTCCTGTGCAGTGTCCTCAGCGCCATGGACCTGCCCAGGTAACCACTGGAGAAAGCAGCACTTCACCAGCGTGGATCACACGTCACGGCCTCTGTGCGTGGAGCTCATCTCAACAGTGCTCTCACACGCATCGGGTCAGGAGATGCTGTGGGCTAGATCCCGATGGTGTTACTCAGGAGAGTTCCACAGCTGGGAGTGAGCCGATGGGACAGAGCCAGCTGGGGATGGCCGTTTGCCACTGCGCTGCAGGACAGCAGGTCCCCAGCAGAGCACTGCCGCCACAGCCATCCCTCACCCAGCATCTCCGTGCAGCACTTCATGGCTCCCCCAGCAGAAAATCACAGCCCCTTCCCTTCAAGGACTGGCTGAGGTATGAGCCGCACACAGGACCCTGGGAGCAGTGGGTGATGTGACTCCAGCTGCCAGGAAGGCAGAGTTTGACTTTGTAGGCGAATCAAAAGAGAGCGGTTAAAGGCCTTGACAGTTGGTTGCCCAAAGCGACCACAAACATGTGTCTTGCCCTGGTAGGTCTCATCAACACAACTCAGATGGCATCTGATCCTGACAAGCGAGAGAGAGAGAAAGAAGACTGTCCTTGCTGGAAAATAACGAGCGTGCTGCAGGGAGGGAGGGAGCAGAGACAGTCCCAGGCGGGTTGTGTCCGGTTTGTATTCCTGCTCTCCCACTCTTTGTCCGAAGATACTGATTTGGAGGGTTAAAAACCACGCCAGTTTTGCAGCAGCACTGGCACTCCCCTGTGCAAGGCTCTGTAATTTATATACGGGAGGAGAAAGCACCAACCCCTAAGGTAGCTGCTGTGCAACCAGCAAAGGCTCGACACAAGCCACTAAGCACTGATCCAGACAGGCTTTAGCAGATAAAAGTTCAATTCCCAAATTTAACATGCACTCCTCTGTGTGATCTCTGGGCAGTTCTTTTAATCCCTTTGTGCCATAGTTCTCCAGCTTAAAGCTTATTAGAGATGGTTTAGGTAGAGCTGATCCTGCACTGGGAGGATGGAGCTGTGTACCGGACGGAGTGGGAACAGCCGCATCGGAGGGGCAGCAGCCTGCATGGACTCGTACCCAGCTAGAAATCCAGAGAGATGCTGGAGCCAATTCCGTGTGTGCAGCATTCAGCACAGTGAGATGGCATCTCCCTGCTGGCACTGCCTGGAGCTCATCATTAGCAGGGCTCCTGCATCATCTCTCACTGGCCAGGTTTGCTCCTGCCTGTGGGATTCAGCAGCAGGTCCAGCCCGAGGTGGCTGCGCTGGGCTCGCTCTGTGTTTCCTCTCACCACATGCCCTCACTTATCTTTTTCACTTCTAATATCAGGCTGAAGCTGAAGCACAAGCATAAAGGAACGTGCGTACAGGACAAAGCATGGGACACCCTCTCTCTTCCAGCTCAGGGCTTTGTTAAAACCTTTTCACATCTCTGCACACAGCTGAATAATGGTGCTCTCTCCCATAGAAATATGTACTGCTTCCTCACTGCATTAAGCATTGGCTTCAAGTGAATTTCTTTCACAAGCAGAACTAATAAAAGGACTAAAATCTGCCAGATTCCACTTGACAAATGGCTCAAAAGAGGACATCTTCTGAATGCTTTGAGCATTCGCAATGATTGATCAGGGTGGGCTTAGAAGCAGTTGACCGGTCAAGGGTGTTCAGAGGGGGGATGATGGAGGGATGATGATGCTCCTTTCTTCTTGATCACTATAATTTCTGCTTTTCTGCAGATGACACAGGCAGTGTCCAGAAATCACCACCTGTGTTTTGGAACTAGCCCAGGAACACAATTTAAATCCATGCATACTGACTGTGCATCTATCTGTCAATTCACTATTCATCTTAGTCACATGCTGGGAATCAGATGACACGTGCTGTGATTGCTGCTGTAGACGTGGAGAGAAAGAGTCCTGCCTCAAAGTGCTTTATGGTCCGGAATGAAGGTCACACAACAGCTCGGATCAGAGCCTGGCATCCGTCGCTACAGCCAGCTCCAGCACGGGGCTGTCTGCAGCCTGGCACTTCCTCTTCATTTAAACTGTGTCAGTCTCTCTGCAAAGGCTCAGAAAGGCCACGCTCAAAGGTAGATGAAGTTTTGCTTAGCTGGAGCAGGCAGCAGAACACTGGGGCAGAGGGCTGCTCCTGCTTGGCACACCCAGCACGCAGCTGTAGGCAGTACAAGCTGGCAAAGCTGCAAGAGCCAAACTGGGTGGCATGAGTGGAAACCTGGAGAGGCCTAAGGATGAGGGGACAGAGCCTGCATCTCGGGCAAGTCACCTCCTCCTAAGGAACCGTATTTCTCGCTGTCAATGAAAACCAGGGTATTGCTCCTCCCACAGTACTGAGTGCTTTGAAATCCCTAAATGTCCAGGGGATCTGTGCTAGCTCCTCTCAGCCGGACAAGATGGGGCAGGGATAGCGACTCAGGGTCTCTATCGGGACTTAACTGCTGGAGCCATCCCGTAGATTCATCTTGTCAAACACACTTTCCCGCCATGGTGACAGTTGTTTTCACCTGGATGAAAAAATCAGTTCATTAAAGGAGCCACACCGTGACCACGTCGGGAGCCCGTCCTTTTCCTGCTGAGGACTTCAGACGCTTCACCTCCCTGGGGATCACAGGAAGCCAGGCGTGTGCCGAGTCCAGACTGCCAGCTGGAAGAATCGATGGCTCCTCCTTGCGCTGTTTACGCAGGTGAATGCTCTCGTGTTTAATTGATGTCCTATTTATTGTTGAAGCGGTGCCCTTTTTTTCTTCTCTGTTTCTTGCTTCTCTGCCCAGGAGCCAAGATTTGGCTCAAGGATTGGTCGTGAGGGATTAGCAAACAAGCTGAGAACAGTTGCTCTGGAGCACGTTTGAAATCAGGCAGCTCTTCCTGACCCTGGTTTTGTCTCCCTCCCTCCCAGCAGCTTTCCCTGAGTGCATTAGGAGACTTAGTGGAGACTTGGTGGAGGTGGATTTTCCCAGAGAGCCAGGAGCGCAGCTGCCTGATTTATCATTGTGTGCAGTAGATAAAAGCAATTTCATGTTATACTCTGAAACCCCCTGTTCATTTTATGAATAACTGCTGTATCACTTCAGAAGCTTATTCAGCAAAGTAAAGGAGAAGGGATGCACATGGGATGTCCTGGAAAAAAAACAAAGGGAGACCAAATTCTCTCTGCAAGTCGGATGCCTGGAGGTGTTTTTGTAATTCATCCTGGTGGGCTGGTGCTCAGGGGGAGCAGAGAGGGAACTGGAACAGTACCTGGCACAAAGCCACTTTTGCACCTTCTCTGTGATGCTTTAAGGCACAGAGCTGTGGAAGCAGGGCAGCCGGAGCATGTTCTCCACTTCCAGCTGCTCTACATCCCTGCAAAGCCCTGCAGGAGCTGTTAAGGTGAGATGTAACTGGAGTCCATTTAGCCTTCTGCAAGCTTTGAGCAGCTCCTTTCAGCCTCCTTTGCTCTCTGCAGGAGACTGGCCCTGAGATTTGGATGCTTTAGATCCACGCAGAGCATCTGGAAGATGGGCAAGAGGAAGCTCACCCATGCCATCACCAAGGACAAGTGCCAAGAGAACTGGCCACATTTAAAGGCTCTAAAGGAAAGCCACCTCCTCCAGTGAGGAAAGGTCTTAACATTTATGACTTCCCTGGAGGAACTTGAGGTGACTTTTCAGGGACTTCTGACCCAAAATGGCACATGAAGTGTTTGCTGCTTGAGGAGCTGAGTAACGCACTGAGTTCAAGACAGCTCCTGCTGCTTCCCATCCGATGGGAATTAATCGTGCTTGTGTTGGAGCAGACCCAGGCTGAGGGCGGGCTGACTTCTCATACATTGATTAGGGCTTAAGTTTCAAGAACGTACAATCGAACTGAACTTCTCAATAAAGTCTGAGCCAGGAATGATGTATTGGTCAGAGAGAGCTGCATCAAGATCTGTCCCTTGAACAAGAACTGAGCTCGGGCTGAGCTGTTACACCTGGAACAGTACCGGTGCTGCAGTGCTCCCACTGATGCAAATGGAGATACAAGGGGTAGCATGGAGACTTAGTGAACCTGGCATTCACAGCTTAATTTACCTCAGATCAATGCCAGAGTGTTTATCGCTGATGAACCACATTGGCTTAGCGCTGGGACTTGGCAGCACACACGGTTTGGGTCAGTAGAACGTCTTCCCAAGGTTGCCCTTCCTCAACATTCTGCTCTGGGCTCTGGGTAAGGGGCTGGAGGTGTCAGGCAGGGGCTGTCAGACCACAGAGCCACAGCATCACCACTGCGCACGGGACCTGCTCCTCTGAAAGGGAAATCGGCACTACAGCTGCCTGAAGGGCCCTCCTTGGGTTGCTCTTGTCCTTGGCACATGCTTAAAGAGATGCATTTAATTTAAGAGAATGACCCTTTAAAGCCAAGAGCCACCCCAGTGCCTGCTGCTCGTGCCCTGAGGAGCCCTGGTGGCAAAGCTCCTGCTGCACAGACAGGAGAAGCCAACTGAGCATTCCATAGAGCTGAGCTGGACCCGTCCCTCCTCTTCCCACAGAGCATTGATCACATCCCTGCTTCGGCAGTGCAGACCTGCCCACAGCCCCATTACTTATTGCTTAACAAGTGCATTAGTGTAAATCAAGAGGCATGTTTCAATTATCTAATAGAAGAATTATTGATCCACACTCTCATTCTGAATGTTCAAACGTTCCAGCAGGAGAAACAATATTTGTATTCGCTAGAAAAAGGTCTGAAGTGGGTTTTTATGTTTCAATTTGATTGAACTACTTAGAAAGCCATTGCAAGATGCTGTTGTGGAAGCAGCGTGGCCCAGATTGCGTCCACAGCCTGGGTTCTGCTGCTGGGATGCTGGTTCTGCTTGTGGTCAGTGGTTCGTGCAGCAATGAGAGCACTAGATGACATTCTGTCCTTTAGGGTGTTGTACAGGGAAGCCCAGGGCTTCACCTTTAACTCATTGTGCACTGAGAAGAGTTGCTGTTCTTCAAAGTGTCCAATTTATCATAAGTACATTCAATCATAACAATTTTCTTCACTTCTCTGCACTGTGGATCTGCAAGTTGGGGGGAGGAAGGGGGCTTGTGCTTCTTGAAGCCGTGACATGAGCGTGAGGAGCCTTAGGCATGTGGCTGATAAAGCAAGCATCCTGCAGGAGAGTTAACACAATAGTGGAGTTATCCTAAACCTCCTGGCTTTTAGTCCATTGTCCTTTGGTAACTGTGTAAAATGCAATTGAAGGATGTTCCTATTTCCCTTTGATATAAAACATGGGGCTATTTTAGAAACTTAAAACCCATTCCAGGCTCTTCTCAGCACTTCTTTTTAAAGCAGCTCAGCTCAGCTGTCAGTCCCTAGCTCCACTTCAATTAAAATAGCTTTGTAGCCTTCACTGACAAGCAAACATCTACAGTAAGTTGCAAACTGTAGAGCAGTTCTTCTCAGCTTAAGAAAGATGCCAAATAAAATGTCACTTGCCACCTCTCTGCAAGAGCTCTCTATACTTAAGGATAAATACCCAAATAAAGTCATCACCTGGGAAGTTGCTGATAACCTTTTTTTGGGACAAGAAGCTTGGCCGAGCCATAATAGCAGTTGTCAGTGCACTTCATGCAGTCCCAAAATGTTGCCAGAGACTCCATAGCCCTGATGTTTTGTCTTGCAGTGGGACTGTTTGAGCATTTTATTGTCAGACCAGGATTTCCCTGCTGGTACGAGGCACCTGGTGAACCTGTCACTGCATTCATGTTCTGTTTATTGAATACTAGAAAACACCCTCAGAAAGCAAAGAAGATAAACCCAGAGCAAACATGTGCAGAGCAGCAAAATCATGCTGCAGGTTTATTACCGTCACCACTATTAATAAGTTTCTTTCCTTAGGCTGGCTGTTTCCTGTTGTGTTTTTCAGTGTTTAAAGCTTTTAAAGTCCCCTGTAGGTCTTAAGTTAGGGGAAGTAAATCTCTTCTCACCCTGTTTTGGGGGTCTTCAAGGAAACCTGTGCAGCTCCAGCCAGTACCAAGCCTGCTGCCTCCCAGGTGATGCTCGCAGTCTTCTTGCCCAGAAGGTTTAATTCCTGCAAGGGCTCCAGCAGTAATTTCCCAGCTCCTTCCTTCCCCACCCCTGGTTCATGCTTCTGCAGTTCATAACCGTGCAAGAGCTTATTCTACACCCCTTTATTAAGCACAGCATCCTCTCCTGTGCTGAGCAGTGTTGTTGATCTCTCCGGGTGGGAAGCACAAAGAGAGGACAGCGGTTGTATTTTCCCTCTCCTGTTTACACACTGGTTTAATTGGGATGGTGCTTTTGAATAGCTAAAGGAGAAAAAGCTCTGTCAAAATTAATCTCTCTCTCGAAATTTGCTCAGTGCAAACTTTGGGTGGTTTGTTTGGAGCTGGAATGTGGGCAGCGGAGTGAGAGAAATCAATTTTCCTACCAGGTCTAATCATGACCAGTGTGAAATTAAGCTGTCTCACAGTACCCCTAATATGCATGTCTAAGTGCATGTTCTACTGTTTGCTGAGGCAATTTGCAGGAACCTGGTCCTTCTCCATGCCTTGCACTTGAACCAGACTCCCTTGTTATAAAACACTTACGGGCAAACCGCGACGTGACATGTTGACACCAGAGAGGTACTGAAGTTTCAGACGAGAGGAGTAGGGCATGTAATAGCAATCTAAACTGTTATGAATCAAGAAGCTATTTATGAGCCATTTACTTACTTAGTCCTAAAAATAGCTAGGGCTGTATGTGAAGATAAGTCTGTGATTGAAATCAAGCCCTAGACATGATGTAATGGGGAGGGGGGGCACAAAGACAGATGTAATCAGTTATTCTATGAATAGACCTGCTGTCCTCTCTGTGGATGGGGCAAGAGGCTCTTGCTGCCAGGTAATGCATGAGTGAGTGTGGCTGGAGGAACTGCCTTGGGGTGGACTGCAGTTTGCTGCCAAGCTAAAGGCAACAGGAACACTTCAAATCCCCAGCCGTTGCCACCAGGCTGGAGCCTCCTGGCTGGTGCTGTCCTCAGGGATGCAGCACTTCTGCCACAACAAGATGCTTTGCTTCCAAATGCCACCTCTCTCCCAGCTGTAAGCCCAGGAGTTCATCCTGGGGATGTGTGGATGGATGTGCTGTATTGTCAGTAGCATGTGGGTTCCAGGGGGCATCCGAAAGAGTCAAGCTGAGCTGCCCTGACAACACATTGGTGTAGGTACCTGCAAAGCAGGACTGTACTCCAGTAAAGCCACTGGGCTTTCAGTGAAGTTACAAGTCTCTCCTTACCCACACTTAACTGCTGAGTTGTGCCTGCTGGAAAGAGCTTTCTGCAGTGTAGCCCCTTTGATCTCCTGCTTCCGTCTGGAATTGTGTTACTCTTGCAGTGTTTAACTGTTTAACTCAAGAGGTGGCATCCTCCCTGTGACCCACTGTGCTCCTTCGGGTCCCTCACTGTCAGTGCAAGCGTGTATGAAGTCCCCATCTCTGCCTATGGACTGGGGGATTTGCCCAGTGACATTTGGGCAGTTTTCCTAGAGAGGTGAGGAACACAACCGTGCTCTTGCCACAGCACCATTAAATAAATGACCTGCTACAGTAAGTCTTAGACCCAATAAAATGCAGCTCTTCTGTCCTGCTGCCTTTACAAAGAGCTGGGTTCACACAAAAGGGCCCAGGTGTGTGTTTGTGCCGGAATGGCTCGTGAGAACTGGTTGGAAGGGCTGTTGAAATACTTTGGCAGATGTTCCTCCTGGTCTGGGGGATCTTGCTGCAGGGAATGCAGTCTCTGAGTGGGGTGATGCAGGATAATGTGGGCTGAGAGCCGCAGGTGCTTTGGGTAGGGGAGGGACCGTCTGGTTTGTGACTCGGCTGGCAAGAGCATCCCCTGGGTGGTGTGTGCTGTGGCCTCGCTGGTGCTGGAGCAGATCCTTTGCATGGGCTACAGAGGCAGCCCTGGCCCATCTGCTTTTCCTGCCTTAAGCACAGCAAAAGCAGGGTGCTGCATGCTGGTTTCCTTTGAAATCAGGGGAGCTCAGCACCCCTGTGGCTGGGGAGGGGGAGCGGGAGTGGAGGCTGAGCTGTGGTGCTGTGGTGTGAGATGGGATTTATGGCTTGTGACTGTTTTTCAAGTTAGAAACATTGACTTTTGTATTTTTGCCCAGTTTTTCTCTTTGAAATGCAGTAAATCCCCCCCAGCACCTGGTTTCCCAGGGATCCAAGGCCATTCCCCTCTCCTGCAGTGGAGCTGTGCTGGATGCTTTGCAGCCAGAAGTGCTGCAGGTGGCCGAACACTGGAGCTGCAGGGAGGACAAAGGATCTCCAGAGAGTCTTTAGATTTAGTTCTTCTTCTCATGGCCCTCCCATTCTCCCTGCAGCGATTCATGATCCACCAGGAAGGAAACCCATCCTTTGTTTCTGAGCTTTCTTTGTTAACGCCAAAACAGTTGTTTGTGCTGCCTATTCCGATACAAAAGGGAATAAATCCTTTCTATGTCAACCTGCAGATATTTGCCCTGAAAGAGCTGTTTTGATGCTATTTGAAAGGTTGCAGA
>JAOEHX010041760.1:41144-61132 GCA_025448015.1 Bolborhynchus lineola | reverse complement strand
TAGGTCCTAAAGCCGAGAAATGCATTTGGGCTGCAAAAGGCTACTTCTGATCAGTTCTGCTTCCTCCTGCCTTTGTGAAGTTAATATGCCAGGCACAGCATTGAATTTGGGGGAGAGAGCTTTGACACTGCCTATCTCTTACCCTCTCTGAATAATGGATGGTTGGGAGAGCTGGTTCAGTTGTTAGCTCTCCTGCTAAGTCACATAGCATCTGTGATACTAGATATAAATGGGAATAGCAACATTTTGCTCTCCAAAATGGGAGCTGAAGATTGATTAATACTTGTGAGCTGATCAGAGAGCTGATGAAATGCGCTGCGGGCAAACAGATACAGACAGACAGACGCTGGATGTCTACCTGGGGATGACAGGAAAGTTGTGGACCTCCCAGGCTTATCCCTGATCCTTGTCCAGGGTGAGAGCATACATTAGAGAACCTTGCTGGGCAGTGCGTGGGGGCAAAAGAAGATGATGAATATGTCTGTATTTTAAAAGCACAATTACCAGTTTAAAATCAGAATGAGATGAATTAAACCCTTCATGTGGGAAGGAATGTAGGCTATTACTGCTCCTTAAAGGAAGAAAAAAGTATTCAGAGCTGAAATAAAGGGTGACTTTAGATCTCTTGGTGAATATGCTCCTGCAATTACTCAACTCTGTTATAGTTTTTCAAACATTTTTAGATCCTGAAAGAGAAATGCTGTTTATCACCTCTAATTTCCACAACTGGGTCTGGAAACTAATTAGTAAAATAGACTGTGCCATATGTTTCCTTGCTATGTGCTCCTGCTTGAACTAGTTCTATTTTAAGTTGGGGTTTTTTATTTGTAAGACTGCTACTGCTTCTGAAATGACTTACTTCTACCTGTTGTGGGGTTATCGTGAGTCGTATTCCGCTCTTTATGTATCTGTGTCTCTTCTTGGCATAAAGATTACCCGAGAGGAAGGAAACATAAACCAAAACTTAATCCTTGCCATTCTTCCTGCACAAACGTGTCTGGGTTTTATTCCTGGGGGCAACTGTTACAGAAAACATTGCAGAGTTTGCAGGTAACAAAGCAGCTCCTCACCCAAGGAAGCTTCCTCCATGGAGAGGGAGCAGGAAAACGGGACTCAGTCCCTCTGTCCCCTCAGCCCTGAAAACAGGGATGTTACAGACTCAACCCTGGGCTGGGGATCTTGTGGAGCTGCTGTAAGTCAGCCAGGGCTGTGTTCATGCCTATTGGATTGACCAAAAATGCTGGCTTTAGGTGAGTCTTGGCCCTCCTCGGAGCAGGACAGGGTGGATGCTTTTGCCATGTCAAAGAATGTTTTGACAGAGCCTGCGGTGTTCAGTGATGCTCCATGGTAGATATTTCCCCTAATACTCTGTTTAAATTTTCCACTACTCATCTTAATATTGTTCTTGCTCTTTCTATGCTAAACATCTCTTCTTCCCTGCTGGCTCATGTCCTCATTGCGTCTGCTTTCTGAAAGCAAGCCTCTACTTGAGAGCAAAATGCTATCCTTCAAGTAAGCCCAGTGCTGAAAACTTTCCAGTTTCCATCTGCAGCATGGGCGATGCCTCCCAGACTTTCACTCCCAGCTGCATTGAGGTTTGTTTTCCAGCCCGTGGGGAAGGAATTGCGGTGCTGTGGATGAGTAAGTGCTGACTTTTCAGCAGTGGAGTGAGCAGCGCTTCCCTTGTGAAATGGGGAGCTGCAGTGAACCTGCCAGCTCTTCCAGGGGTGGGACAAGGCGATCGAAGCCAACAACTCAAGAGTGGCCATGTCAAACCCAGCAGTCTGAAGGCAGACATTCTGATGTGCCCTGTGCTGGCTTCTCCTCGCTTGCAGAAGTGTCGACTCTTAACAAGAAAGATGGTTGTGGGCTAGCTAGAAATCCATACAGCTAATGGATGCTGTTCCCACTCCCAGATGCCAGACATCTTCAGGCCCCAGGTTTCTTTTGAGCTCATCAAGCCACAGCAATTGTGCTTGCCAAATAACACACCTCAGGTGAGAGGCACAGGATTCTTACTCTGCATGAGCTGGGCTGGTTAGATGGTGCCCTGCTTTTATCCTTCCCTTTGAGATCAGCTGGGCTGGTGGCAGGAGAGCCATTATCAGGTGGCTGTTCCTTTGCCCTGGCTGTGTGGATATAAATCCTGATTCCTTGTTCCATTTTTCTTGCATTATTTCTTTTCCTGTCCCATTCAAAAGAACAAAAAGGAGTTGTGAGCCTTCTGAGCTTGGAGTTTAAGAGGTTTTGCTTGGTGGTGGCATTGCTAATTTCTTCCCTTCCCCTTGCATCAAAAATAGCTTTTCCTTTTACCTGTGGACACGAAGGGGAGGAGGGAAGAGGGGAAGGACTGAAATGATGGTGAAAGCTGGGGGAGGTTTAAGCTGAAGTAGAGATTGAAGTGATTTTATAGTTTGAGCTTTCTGAGGGTCATCCCAACTCCTCAGTAAGCTCTTGCTGCCTCTCTGCTTGGCCTTCCCCACCAGCTGAAGGTGCAGTGGAGTGCTGGGTCCTGCAGTGGCTGTGCGGTCACTGCCTGCCCGGTTCATCCCCCTCTCCCTGCCTCTCCAGCTGCTCTCATTTCCATTGGGAATATATATGGGATGAGAGGCATGTAAGGGAGCAGGCAGGAGTTATGGCCAGCAAACAGCATTTAGTACAGATGTGCAGAGCAGCAAGTATCAGTTGCCAACAAACCCTCAGGAGATATACATCACAGGGGAAAGTTGTCAGCAATTTGTTTTCAGAGGGCTAAACATCGCCCATTTTTTAATAGAAGGGGAGTCTGAGGGACCACAGAGAGAATAAATCAGTTGGACTCATGGGAGGTTTATAGCTACTTTCCAGAGCATTCTTTCTGACACTTTCGAATCACTTGCTGTGATTCTGTGATTCTTCTCCTTTGCAACAAGTGAAACATTAACCACAGAGACAAATCTTCTTAAACAGGCAAGACTTAAAAAGATAGATTACATTGAACATGGCTTTTCTTGGTGAGGTTCCTTCAGTCCTTCCCCAGAGATACCAAACACACAGACACAGGTCTGGTTGATGCTGTAGGTGATGTTTGGGTGCCACAGTGAGGGGTGGGCTGCATAGAGAAGAACCTTTTTCCTCTCTTGCCCCTAGCTATAATGGGTGGACGTGGGAAGTTTGCAGACAGGGTTGAGATTCTTCTCAAACTAGCTTATGGGTCTGCTTTATTTCTTTGCAGCTTGCTCTAAGAAGGTGGCCACAGAGCAGTGAGGGAATCCTGTCCCCTCACTGTAGCGGTGGCATAACTACGGCACTGATTTAGTGGTGGTTCATGGTTGGAGTTGAATCACTGATGTTCTGATGAGTCTGTGATAGGAAAGGGCAGGTTATAGTCTTTCTGCAGAACCTCTGTTTCAGCATTTGGTTAAATATATTGAAGTCCTGCACTATTATGCTGTGTGTTAGTGGCATGTAAGTTGTAACACCAGATCAGTGCTGCCAAGCAAAAACTGACTCTCAGTGGGGTGGCTTTTCATGCTGGTAGTTTTCCATTGCCATTAACTTGATCGTTCTCCTTCTGTATTAAAAATCCTTCCTCCGATGAAGCACAAATCCTCACGTATTCAGGATGATGAGGGCAGCTCCCACCATTTCTCCCCACTTTGTGTTGCTCTGCTTCTGCAGTGCAAACTGTGATGGGTGATGGGTGATAAAAGCTCCTGCAAGGCAGCAGCAGCCCTTTCCCTGCCATCAGCAGAACTGCCTTCCCCCAGGTGAGGCAGTGATCCGGAAAGCTCAGGAGATAAAGAACTTGAGCAGAGTCATTGCCAAAGCCCCACTCTGTCATATTTCTCTTTATTACCCTTTCCTCTCGGCCGTGATGGGATTAGTGATATTTCCATTTGTCTGGTTTATGTATTTTGTTTTCCCTTCCTCTGAAAAATGATTCCAGAATGAAAAGTTTGTCAGGCCTTGGAGTTCAGCAAGAGTCTCTTGGAATTCATTTCATGCCGTGGGGAGGGAGCAGGCATCTAAAACACCACTATTTGATTAAACTTTGCTTTCATATAAGAAAATGGTTATTTTAGCTTGTCGGTGGGTGGAGGACACGGCGCTGTGTGGGAAAGGCACTCTATTTATTTGGCAAATGCCTGAAGACTGAAAACCAAAGCAGCAGCCATAAGCTGAGGGAATAGAAGCTTTGCTACACCTGCTTGCTTTCTAAACGTTAGAATTCCCAGGACAGAAGCAACAGCACCACGTACATTGAGCTTGAGGGAAAGACAAGGATGAGCTGAGGTCTGTCAGAGCTTGAGGCCCAGCAGAGGCAGCCTCAAACAGGGCTGGTGTGAAACGGCTCCTTGATTTTATCATCCGCTCTGTAGTCTCTCAAGGCCTTGATCTAATTGAAGGGGTTTGTTCTGACACCTGCTGCAGTCATAGCTAAATACTTTCCTTGCAAAATCAATGCCAGGAACGGAGCCTTTGCTGTGCTCTTGTCTCCACACTGTGTCTTTAACACTGCTTTCCGCTTGTTCCCGGTCGCAAGAGACCCTTCTGCTCCACTACTGTTTCCACTTGGAGTACCTTCCTGTAGCCACCTCCCAGTGGCTTTTAGCCTGAAGACTTGTGGATCTTTCCTGCTCCCACAGTTTCGCCTTCCTCTTCTCCTGCTCACTTGTCTCATGATGTCCATGGTCATATTGAAATACCTGCAGTGATTTCAAGAGGAGGGATCCCATCCGGTCTTGCTGCCTGGCACCATCGTGGTTTCCTGCTGGAGCTTCCAGAGGTGGAGGCACAATGTGCTGATGAATGTGGGATCTTCTTCCTTGGGGCTGTGCAGGTCCGTGACAAGCAAAGGTAAATAGTTTTGCCTCCCTCCATATTAGTGATTAGTGATGGATGATGCACTCTAAGTTAAGTAACCTCTGCAAGGACCGGTCTTGCAAGTGCTGTTGGTGTGGTTGGAGCTGCGTCAGAGAAGAAGCTACACAATTATTTGCAAGTTCTTCCTGGCATTCTGGAATCCATGGGTAAACCCCAGCAGCTTCCCTCTGGTTATGGCAAAGTGAATATTCATCAGCTGGTTTCTTAGGAAAATACCATCATGTTAACTGGCTAAGCTATCTGGGGATCTTTTCTGCCTGTTACAAGGTGTGATAGGTGGATCCTAAGGCAGTCTTGAGTGGCTCCTCTGAGAGCATCACGCTGTGATGGCAGGCAGGTTCCATGCTGTGCTCCTCATCCTGCCTCTTTCAAGCTTCCTACTTTGGGGACAGTGTGGGAGAACTGGCTTCCTGCTGGGCAGGGAGCAAGGGGCAGGTGTTGGATCATCAGTCCCCTGAGACTGCTGAGCGCATCCCCAGCCCTGCCCGTGACCACTGTCAGCAAATAGACCAGGGAGAAGGGGAAGAGTGGGATCCTTCAGCTTTGGTTGCACAAAATGAATGAAGCAACCACAAATGATCACTGATACTTGCTGCCACTTTTAACTTGTGCCTCACCAAGGAGCAGAGCCAGCGTTTGAGCTGAGAACCAGGACCCCATCCGTGGAAAATCAGGTCCCTCCTTTCATGTTCTGGAGGGACTGTGGGTGTCTGCTGCCAAAGGGGTTATTATCTTGTTTTCTGTAATAGCTTTGAGACCCTCCAATGGAGGGTTCCCACAGTCATCTGCCATTCCTGCTTAGCATAACCCGCCTGGGCTTAAAGTGGGGGAATTGCAGTTGAATACAGAGCTCTTACTTCTAATCAGCTGGAAAGGCCACACACAAGAGCTGCGACGTCTGCGCGTGGGATTATAGGGCTTTACAATTTGCACGATTGTGGCAATCATTCTATAGGGCTTAATGAAGCCAATACTTGTAAATTAGGATATTTTTAATTTATGGAGGTAAAACTCCCCCGGGAAGAGTGCGTTTGCTGTTGTGAGGCTTAGAGGTAATTATAATCTCCTTTTTGACACTGCACTGTTGGGAATCAACGCCAGCGGTTCCATTTGAGGGTTTATTTGATTATTTTTCTCATTTTGCCAAACATTATTACATTAACCCGCCACTCCTGACTCCTCATCCTACCGTGGCATTTATGCATGACAAGGGCTGTGTTCTGAAAGGAACATCAAACTGAAGAATGCTCCACGATGATGGAAAGGCTCCTGTTTATCCTGTGCTTTTGGAATAAGAGCTGATTTTTGGCTTTAGAAGCAAATGCGACCTAGTTTGGATCCAAAATGTAATCTGGTCCTTTATCTACGCAGCTCAGCTCGTCATTGAGGGCTGAAAGTACTCGACTGGGGTTCTGGGGGTTACTTCATTTGTTTCTATAGGAGTGCTTATATGGCATATGCACACATACAAACAGAATATGCTTGGGGGGTGGTGTCTTTATTTCTTCCTGCTTGTGCATATGCTTTGTGATACAGCCTTTAAGTGCAGGAGCATGTGCTGGGGTTGAAGCTCATCACTTCTGAGCAGAAACATGGACTGTGCTCCACCGGGCCCTGTCCATACCCTCTGGGTGATGTGGTGGCTTACTGCAGGTGTGTGAGCAGGGAGGACAGCGGGGGCACCGTGATGCTGGGAGCCCTTTTCTTGCCATGTCCCAGCTCTCGTCCCCTCTCCAGCCCAGTTAAACCACAGAGGTAGGGGGAAGCTGCTCCAGTATGAGCCTGAGGGTGCTGGGGCACTGGCACAGGGTGCCCATAGGAGCTGTGGCTGCCTCATCTCTGGCAGTGCTCAAGGCCAGGTTGGATGAGGCTTGGAGCACCCTGCTCCGGTGGAAGGTGTCCCTGCACATGGCAGGGGTTGGAGCTGGAGGAGCTTTAAGGTCCCTTCATCCCAAACCAGGCTGGGATTCTGTGATTCCGTTCTGACCAGGCTTACAGGTGATGCCATCAGCCCATAAGGGAATCTCACCGCACTGGGGCACACTGCTCCTGTTTTCCCTTCCAGTCTCTGCACACTGACCCGATTGCAGTTCAGTTTCTGGGTCATTCTTCTAGTCCATACGGTGCTACACACCTTGTTTTTTACTTGCTTACTTTTAATTAAATCTCATTACTTGAAAGACCCCAAGGAAGAACTTACAGATCTGTCATTTGACTTTTATTTTCATTAGGCTAAAGCTTCTATGACAAGTTCCCAAGAGCTTTTGCTAAATGCCCTTTGTTTTCCTGCAAGGCTGTTCTGAATAAAAGTCCTATTCCTGCCACAGGGATGTGGGCAGGAAGGGGATGTTCACCTGGTTTTTGTGACCCTGGTGACCTGTCTTTGTTACTGGGATTGTGACAAGCAGGGAAAGCAATGAAATACTGCGTTAGGTGGAGTCTGCATAGCGTGGGTTTAACCTTTGGTTGTCACACATCATGTTGGCAGAAAAAGCCGGGGGAAGAAGATTCTTCACAGAGAGCAAAAGATGCTTCTTGGGCCTTATGAAATTAATTATTTTATATTCCATAACTGAAACGTGTAACTCAGTGTAATTGGCAGGAGAAGTCCCACAGTAACAATCACAGAGCCTGTTATTGTTTCCTCTAGTACTCCACTGTGGGAATGCTGGAAAAACAGCCTCCCATTCTGGTGTTTATTGGCAAACGTTTAAATAAATCATGCCAAGCGTGTACAATAAGCTCAGCCATAAGCAATTTCTTCTCTTGAAATGTGAAGTGTTACAGGAGGGAGGAAGGGGGGGCCGGCAGGTTTTGTGGGACCCGTTTAGCTGGGGTTGTGGTCTGTGGCTTAGGAGAGCTGGCAGGATTTGGAAAACATTGTTCTCTTCCCAGTCTGCCAATACCTTGCTTTGTGACCATAGCAGGGCATGGATTCATCTCGTCTTGCCTCCATACTCTGTTAAAATAAACCCATAATGGGTCAAAATAACCATTAATGGGTTATTTTAAGCTCAACGGACTTTGGTCCATCCTCCTGTGGAGCAGTTGGTGTTGAGGTGCCTCTTCCAGCTGAGCCAAGCCCACCCAGGCTCTTTGCCATGCAGGAGCTGAGTGTTCGCCCAGGGGCTGCTGCTGCTGTTCTGTCTCCATGGCATGGGAATCCCCTGGTTGTCTTCCCTGGGGGCAGTGACTGGGAGAGGGAAGCAGAGTTGGGAACGGATGGTCAGCAGGTGCGGGTTCAGCTCTGCTGGGCTCTTTCTCAATCCCAGCTGCTGCTGATGGTAGGAAGGGAAAGGAGCCCGTGTGCTGCTCATCCGGGCTGACACCGGGGCGGGGGTGACACCATCCTGTGATGATGGCATGAGGCTATGGAGGCGCTCGGGAGGATGCAGAGCACCTGTGGCAGGCTGGTGATGGAGCAGATGTGTCTGGTTGCACAGCCAGCTGCATTCCTGCACACAGATGTGCTCAGTGCTTCAACAGGGGTCAGGGTTGCTGGCTGCTGACAGGAGAGGCTGGTTAGGCCATAGAGCCTGGAAGCATCCCCAGAGAATGCTACAAAATCGTGTTTGTGGGGATCTGTGGAGGGGAGCACTTTTGGCCGCCTTTGGGTCGGAAGTGTCCATCCTCACCAGAAGCACCATGCCTGTATGTCCCTCCTGTCCCGTCCCCCCATCTGCTGGGATTGAACAAAAGTCAGGTTTGAAGCAGAACATCCTGCTCTGGAATTTGTTTGCACTTTGTTAAAACCAGCTCCAGGGGGTTCTTCCTCCCTTTGCTTTCAAAGACCTCGTTTCACCTTCCCCTTGACTCTGGGATGCCAATTAAGTAGCTTGAAGCAGGGAGGGCTGTGGATATTATTGATTAGGGCTCTAATTGCTTATCTCTCCATGCTGTCCAAGTGAAATGGACTGTATGGAGATGCACTAAGTGAGATGGGGTATGGCTGCCTGCCACTTGCATTGAAACGTGCATGGCTCCGTGACACAGCGATATTTTCGAGCTGTTGTTTCTGTGGTGCTGCCTTTGTCTTGCTGCTGCTGTCTCTTCCAACCTCACTGCTTCCACATTGTGATCAGCCAAGGGGCAGTGGATGGGGAAGGCAGCCCACTGCAGGCACATCCCATTTGCTGCTGGGAGCACTTCCCAATGAGCCAGTGCTGCAGCAGGGAGGCCACGTAGCATCAATCAATGGGTAATTAATTTCCTTCCAGCTCCGAACCAGTGCTGGGTGTTTTCCAGGCATCGTTGCAAGGCAGCAAGGGGCAAGTTCACAAACATCTCCAGACACAGAGCAGAGCCAGTGTTTGAAAGCCCCATCTCTGAGGTTACAGATTTGGGGTGTTTGTTTTCAAACTAAAGAGGTGATCACAGCTTTGTTTACTCAGTGACCCTGAAGAGGAGAGGAAGCCCCACCAGAGACTGACGCAGTTGGTCACAGTAAGAAGTGGACAGCATCAAGAGCCGGGGCTTTCAGAAAGAGCAGCCCTCTGCCCATAGCCCTGGGCTCTTCTTGGCTCGGGAGGCATCAGGCCATTAACAGCCAGGAGAAAACAAGGTTTGCTGTTTGTTAGTCGCTGCAGGAATCTTTGCCCCCCTCTGAGCAGGGGGGATGACTCCAGAGTTGTCTAATTGAGCAGGCAGATGTTCACTGATGTTCGCAAAAGGATTGCACATCCATATCTGAAAGAGCTCAAATTGACCGGTGAAGAAGAGGAAAGGCTGAATCTCATTCACAGCCTCTGCACAAACGGAACCACCTCGCTGTGGATGAGAAGCTTCACACTGGCTCTCTGCTTGGGGGGCATTTCATCAGAATGGGCTGATAATTGCATTGTAAAGGCAGTATTGAGCAGGGTGAATTTACCTTTGAGGCCCACAAAGGACAAGATGAAACCGACTGCACAAGTGTATCAGACTTTGCAAGACAGCATAAACACTGAAAGGACTTTGTGAACTCAAGACATCAGCCTTGTGGGTGTTCAAGGCCGATAGTAAGGAAGGTCCGGGCAGGGTAGGGGATGTGCTTTCATCACCATAATGTCAGGACATTTTCATTAGGTTCATCAAGTGCTTCTCTTCTCCAGGGGAAAAGTGGGTGCAATCAATGGAGTATGTCTTGACGTGGTTTGGGCTATTCTCTGGAAACTGCTTTGTGTTCGAGGAGATCAGGGAGAGGGCTTGAACCTGCGGGTAAGGCACAAAACGCTTTGCTCCCAAGGAAGCCCTTTTCCCTGACAGAGCAGCTCCCAAAGGATAACAGTGCTTCTTTCCAGATGTGCTGCACCTTTGGGGCAGAAGAAAACGCTGCAGTGCTGGAGAAGGCGATGATGACAGTGGTACCTTTCCTTCTCAGGGGATTCTTCATGTACGCTGGGTAGAAACCAACAAGGACCTTGCAGAGAAGAGCAGATGCATTCAGCAGTGCAGGAACTGGAGGACTGAAGACAGTGAAACTGTCCTTAGGTAAACTTTTGATTTTCAGATCAGATCTGCATATTTATCCCCTACTACACGCACATTTAATCCCCAGTTGCAATGGGACATGAGAAGTGCCTGTTACTTCAAAGCTCTTTGTGCAGTTTCCTGTTGCTAATGCAGCTCAGTCCCTGGTTTCTATTCCAGTCGAATTGTGCCCGTTGCCTTTTCCGAGGTCATTGTGCTGCCTTAAACCCCCCCCCACCTCTGCGTTCACAGAATAAAGAGCTCTCTCTAAGGAGCTGCTGAGCCAAGTTGCAACAGCCAAGTGAGCACAGACCTGAAGGGGTATCTCCCTCACTTGATTAGCTGCCAGTCCTGCTGCTCCAAGCACAAACATGCTTGGCTTCAGATGCATGTGGATGTGTGGTCTGACTTTATTTATGTCCTCTTCATATCTAGATAGTCCTTAGACTATCGATTTATACAGTGAAGGTCTGGGAACAAAACCTCTGGCTCCCTTTGCCTCTCTACTGCCTACTTAGGCAAGGAGGGAGATGGTTGAGGGGTGGGTAGAAGGGGTGAGGAGCGCTGCCTCGCTCAGGAGCTGCTGATTCATAAAGCGCAAGCACTGGTGCTCAAGGGAAGGAGAGCAAGGCTTGGAATTCCACAAAATGGGCTGGATGGCAGTAATAGAGAAAACTTTCTGCTTTTCTTATCAGCAAACAGAATCTGGAGTGGCAAAGGTGGCTCATTTCTGCACAGCTGCCTCTGACAATAAGCACATTGAAGTGTTGGTGCGAGGAGCAGCAAGTTGTATTCTTGAATCTCTCTTGTGAGTAACAATACATTGTGCTTCATCCATGTTCAAAAGAATCCTGCTGTTCTTCTGAAGATCTTGTTCCACTTTGCAAAGTCTCTATATTCTACTTTCTGTGAGTCACAAACTGAGAGGGGAGGCCAGGGGCTGGGCTGGTGGTGCAGTGGATCCAGCGAGCATCCCTGGCCAGCTTAACCCAGGGGTTTGCATTTGTGTTTGGATTTGCTGTAGTAAATCCTCTGACGAGGCCCCATCAGTGAAATGAGCAGAATGGACACGTCTTTAAGTGAAACCCAGATGCAGTCACAAAGCGTGTGTTACCTGGCAGTACATCGGGTGCTGGCCCTTCCCCAGGCTTGCAGCTTCTGCTCTGCCTGCATGGCTGGAAGGAGGAGACCCTGCGTTGTGTTTGAAGCGCATGGAGCGTGGCTCTGTTGGTGAGGTGGCTTTGTCCCTCTGCTGGAAGATTACTCTAAAGGTACATTTTATCCTGTGCACGCTGCTGGCATATGCACACGTGGGCAGCAGGCATTTACTGGAGCTGGCAAGCTGGAGAAATAAGTGTCTGCGGGGAAAACACATACTCCCTGTTGGTACCTTCCTCCCCTCTGCTGGCGGTTTCTCTTTGCATGTCAGAGCTTTCAGGCTGCTGCCCCTGGGATCCAGAGAGAAAGATGAAACATTCTCACCACAGCAACGGCATTTTTCTCTCAAAGTTCTCTCATGTTTTGCTATATGGTTGTTGATACCGAGAGCTTTAGATGTCACAGGTTGGGATGTATGGATTGACTTACAGCTGAGTGGGACAGCTGTGTGTCTGACTTTTCCATTGCCAAGTCTGACCCCTCTTCTCTGCCATCACTTTGATTTCATGCCCCTTCTGACACCTTCTTCTGTGGAGCCCGGAGCTGTGTGGAATTTGAGGCTTCATTTCCAATGATCTCATTGGGACTCAGCCCACAGCAGTGAACTCTGTGCCAGAATCGACACTGACCATGCCTTGATTCCAGAAGATGTCAGCATGTGGTGTGTCGGAGGGACTGAGCTGCCCTCCTGCTGCAAAGGCTTTTCTCCTCAGTAATGCAGGGTTGGACATGATCATCTTAAAGGTCTTTTCCAAGTTGATTCTGTGGGCTCAAACATTGGGTTTCTCATGGTGACACCGCCTGGCAGTGGGGAGTCATGCAGCAGTGAGAGTCCAGCCCAGGTCATGAGCAATCCGCTTACACAGAAGGCAGCTCAGTGTTCACCCCTTCTACTGGTGCAGATCGGGGGGGGGGGGGGTTCAGTTGGATCGCTGGGATTGTGTTCGTAGTGTGGTGCAACCAGAAATCACAGCACCAAACCCAGCAGGAGGGGTCCTCAGCTTGGCCTCACGGAAGGACAGCACAGTACAGCAGTTGCCTCTTGCACGACTGCAGACAGGGACGTGCTTTGGGGTCTGTGGGCCTCTCTCTGGACCGTGCTGGGGTTGTCTCTGCAGCACCATCAGCACCAAAGTATTTCCTGCCGCAGGGCTGAAGCAGCAGAATTACTGCACGTACAGTTGGAGCTGATGAGGCTCAGCACCCCCTCTTCTTGTTTCATGTTTAATTAGCTGGTGTGTGAAGGATGGAGTGGATAGAACAAGGAAGCAGGAGGCAGAAGGGAGGTTAATCTATCCTGTAGCCTTGCTATTCCTTCTTCCTTGTGATCTTGTGAAGCAAGGAGATGATGTGTCCTTTGAAGTGCAAACTACTCTCCATCCTTCTCCCCGAAGTGGTCTCCTCCTCCTCCTCCTCCTCCTCCTCTCAGCCTCAGTCCAGCTGCTTCCTGCAAACTGCTGCTGACGGCTGTGGTGCTGCAAGGGAGGCTTAGAAGCAGGATTTTGGGACTGGCTTTTCTCAGCGCCCTCAAAGCCGTGTGCTTGTTCAGACAGGCCTGAAACATCAGGGTGCTGCCGAGATTTAGTGCAAGGAGTTTGGGGTCGCTGAACAGGAGGAAGAGTTTGGGCTGCTCAGGAGCAGGATGCTGGGGAGCTCCAGCGTTACCTGGGGTCTCAGCAGGTCCTCAGGTCTTAGAGAGCCATAGCCTGAGCTGGTGTTTGCAAGGAGGGGGAGCTGAGCTCCCTCCTCCAGGGCTCTGCAATAGCTCTGTTCAGTTTTTCAGTGAACTCCTTGAGAGCAACAACTTGGGACCATCAGGACAGAAGGAGAGGGCTGTAACGAGCAGCCCTTTTCCCCAGGACCCGTGTTCTCCCCAAGTCATCATAATTGAACTGCTTTAATATGAATATCTTCTCTGAGCCCTGCTGATGGGAAGGAGGGAGGGATGTTTCTTCCAAAATAGTCTTAAACTAATGCAGAAAAGTATGAATAAATCTCTCAGAGATTATAGTCCCTGGAAAGCTCCAGTGAATATCAGAAAGACATCCTTCCTGCTATGGGAGGTTTGATTGAATTACAAATTCGAGCCAACTCCAGAGCAAACCTGATTAAGTCTTTTTCCCTCTCTTGTTGTAGCTTTTTAAAGCGCTGAAGCTTTTTAATCACCAGAAATCCCCCCCCATCCTGTCTGTAAATGGTTCTCATTGGCATTGTGTCCACACAGAGTTATGCACCAAAGCAGAATACTTGCAAAGCACAAGGCCGTTATGAGCAGCATTATCACTCTTTATCTCCCAGGGAGGGTTTGTGTTAGGGCAGGATCCCCCTGGAGTTTGGAGAAGGCAGTGGGAGAGCAGGGTGATGTCCAAGGGATGACCCCGTGGGTGCTGCAGGGAGTGATGGGGAGAGATGGGGATGGGATTCCAGCGCATCTCACAGCCCCAGGACACAGGGAACTGGAATGGCATTGGGTCCATAGCTCTTGGAAATGAGGTTTTCATTGGGGAAAGCAGAAAATCCCCCATTCCCCAGGCACTAAGTGCTTGCAGGGGGGAAGAGGAGGGTCCTGCCCAGCAGGACTGGCTCAGCTCTTCCATCGGATGCGCACGCGCCGTACCTGCGCCCACAGCGACTGCCGTGTTTGGGTAACGTTGTCACTGCGCCGCCGGTGTCATGCATTGCTGTGTAAAACATTGTGGTGTAAAGACACTGTAGAAATCCCCTCATTCAGTTCTCCTGTTATACCAGAGATTGAAGAAGCAGACAAGCATTGTCCCACAGAAGCTTCACATCTCTTGCAGGGCTGTCTATACGAAGAAGACAGCTGTGGTCTTTACCAGCTTTTGACAAGTGATTTTTCCAACAATCAGATGGGAGAACATGCTCTGTTAGGCTTATAATTGATAATACACCACTATTGAAACACGCCTGTCAGTTCTGCAGGCAGGTAAAATCCTATCATTGATATTTCATAACAGTTTTCACAGGCAGCGTCTGAAACCACGTCCTCCCCCTGGCAGATGAAAGGTTAGACAGGAAGCCGTGTCAGCAGGATCGGGCCCTCTTCCCCACATAGGAGAGAGGATTGGAGCCCACTGCAGACCTCCAGCCCAGGCTCTGTGTGTATGGCAAATCACACACACGTTTGAAGCCTTTCCCAGGGCCCAGCAGATGCTCTGCACTGGGGGGTGCAGCTGACTCTAAACCATCTGTACCACAGAGGGGTTAAAATCGTGAATTCAAATGACCTAACCCAAGTCATTAAGCCAGCTTTACAAACAGAAAAGGCAGCTAACTACTGGGCACTTGAGAAAGTGAATGGAGATGTTACTCCAGATCTGGAGTCCGGAGGCAGGGAGGGGAGATGGCCCAATGCAAGCGCTGATTCAGGTCCTGCAGCCAAAAACACTGAAAAAGGGATAAAGCAGATCTGGAGGGAAGAGGAAGGAATGATTCCCTTTGTGCTCCTGAGCAGGTGGAAAGCAGCAGGTGAGGCACAAGGTGGGGACCTGGCAGGGCTCACAGCTCCTCTTTGCCAGCCTTGGCTTGGGGGAAGGATGCAGCAGCCTCTGCTTGCTCAGTCCTCCCTTCTCTTTCTTCCCTTCCTTCTTTCCTTTCTTCTCTCTTTCCTTGCTTTATTTCTTTCCTGGCATAGAACTCGAATGGGTTCATTGCAAGAGCAGTTACGTGACATTTCCAGCACCCCTTTTATTGTGCCCCTCTGGTGGGTGCTCAGCCACCAGCCCCTCGCTACAGCCCAATGAAACCAGCCCTCACAGTGGCTTGGGCAGAGGTGGTTCATCCACAGCCTCAGCCATTTAGGCCCCCAATTAGCACCTTGCACCAAGACACCAGGCTCTGCCTGGCATTAGCTCTTTGGGCTGCAACTTCTTCCCATTCATTAGTGTTACTAACATTTGGAGTCAAATTAAAGGCATGTAGCTAATAGCGAGCTCAGAAATTCTCTTCAGGGTTGGCTGCACTGAGTGAAATTAGAGTTCCCGACTTCCCCGCTCTCCTCCCCATCCTGATTAGCCCTCTCCTGCTCTTAGAGGCTGACATTTAAAATGAACTCAGCTAAAAGGAGAATTTTTGTAACCAGGCTTTTTGGTACTGATAAAAGGAACGCAGAGGGGAAAGAAAGTCCTGCCCTGGAGGGCAGCTGTGGAGGGAAGGTGCCCTGGAGAAGCCATGGAGGCCCCTTGGGTTGATCCGTTTGGGGGATGTTTGGTTCCTGATGGAGGTCCCTTCGTCTCCCTTTGAGATACAGAAGTCAGAAAATTCTGGGCTGAGTGTGCAAACCCCCGGCTGCCGTTTGCGACTGAAGTTACTCTGCTGAGCAAAATGCAGAGCACAAAGACGTGAGTTTTAGCAGCGCTGTGTGACCAAGCTGCCAGGCTCTTAAACCCCCAATTTCCTGGCTTTTGATGGGTTTAAATCAGGATGGGTGTAATAATAATGATAGCTGGTACTTATATGCCACTTTCACTTAAAAGCACTGTACAAACATTAATTAATTGCAGACACAGGCAGTGTGTGCACATGTATAGCTGCAGATGCACCCGGCTCCAGAGCCACGCACAGCTTTTAGCCAGGAGTCTCCCAGCATGAGAGAGCACAGATGACATCTGCTGCAGCCCCTCTGCGGGCAGAGCGGCTTTGGTCTGGCATTACCTGCTGTGGGTGGCAGCTGCAAGGAGGTGGCCCCAAAAGGTGAGAAGAGACAACCTGTGCCCGTGTGTGCCTGTAAGCGCATCCCTGGGACAGCAGGGCTGGGGCCAGGGCCCCTCCTTGTGCTGGGGCACCAGCTTACTGATAGCTCTGCAGGTAAAAGGGAGGTGGTGGTGGGTGATGCTGCCGTGTCCCAGGCGTGTCCCTTTGTGCCTCAGCCTCTACCTGCCAGAGTGGTGAGTGTGAAATCTTTCTATGTCTGGACCAGTAGAAGGCATTTCTACTGCTGCCTATTCCTGGCTAGAGAGGGGTTAAGCTTTGGGGGTAGCTGCTGGTTCGGGGCAGTTTGCCCTGGGTGGGCAAGACAGAGATTGAGTAACCAAGTCCTGCCTGCTTTATCAGCCTCCTTATGGATGTAGGTGTTACTCTTCTGGAGGATGCTGTGGTCTCTAAAATTTACAGGTGATGCAGAGATGAAAACTGCCCATCTCCTGCTTCTCCAAAGTAAACCAAGCACCCCAGTGCTGTGTGGAAGCTTGCTGTTGGCAGTTAGAAACTGCAGCTGCACCAGCCCTCCTCTCCAAACAGATGATGTCCAACTGGGATGTGATATTGTGTCATAGGGATGCTCCATCCCTGCCAAGGAGGGAGGGAGGGCAGCAGCAGCCATGTAGGAAGGCAGGCTCTGTCTTCACAACCTTTCTCCATCTCTGACCACATGGTGGACATGCAAAAGATCCCTGTTTCCTTGGAAACTGGTTCTTTCTGCATGTGCTGCAGTGAGTCGGGAAAGTTTGCCTTCATCAAACCCCCACGGTGAAGAGAATAAGCTCCAGAGATGCTGTCCTAGGGACAGCAGCCTGATTGCTGCTGCTTTCCTTATTTACATCCCTTTCAGAAAAGGAAAGGGAAAATGAAACCCTCCTGCCCCTTACAGAGGAGTTCTCTCCTGATTCCTTGCTGGAAATCAGAGGAAATTACTTCAATCACAGACGCATCACTGAGCACCTCAAACCCGTGCATCCCCTCTGCAAAGCTTGGGCTGCAGATGCTGCTCCCCCGTGCAGTGGCAAACTGGGGGCAGCGTAGGGATGTGTCAGAGGTCTGCTGGCCACATCTCTGACCAGCTCAGCACAAAGGGCTTCGAGGGAGATGCCCTCCACTGCAGCACGCAGCAGGTTTGCATTTACCTCCTACTTGGCCAGGTTTCATAGAATCACACGATGGTTTGGGCTGGAAAGGACCTTAAAGCTCATCTCGTTGCAACCTCCTGGGTCCTGCCATGATGCGGGTCCTGAGCATCCCAACCGTAGCTGAAGCCAGAGTTGAGGGAGTGCTGCGGTGAAGCATCAATAGTTAAAGGGGCTTTTCATTGCAGAAACACAAAAAAGCCAAAGCTCAAACCCAGTTTATTCATTGTCTGAATAGTTCCAGAGGGAGAACCAAGAAATAAGGTCAAGTGCTTCTAATAATGGGGGCTTTGCTCCTATTACTCAACCAGGATTTGCCAATCTAAACCAAAACCTCGAAGTTTCAAGTTTTGATCCAGAGTGGGTGGGCAAATGTCGTGAACGTCTTTGCCATTCTCTTGTGCTTGTTTTGACTGCCTGTACCTCTAAAGGCTTGTTTGAATCTGAGCGAATTTTAATTTGATTATTTTTACAGCTGGAAAGCAATGAAGAATGAATAAATTCTCTTTGCTGAACGTTTAATTGGAAAAATAGCAGAAAAAGCCCTGAATCGGTGATTGAGTGATTGGGGTTGGGAATTTGGTTAATCATCATTTTAAAAGCTACTCTGGTACCATTCTGCAAGCCGAGGAATCTCATGAAATGTTTCACTTGTTTTGCTGTTGTCATTATTCGAGGCAGACACTGTGCAGATGCAGCGGTTCTGGTGCACGGGTGCGAACTGCTCCGGTTCCCAGTGCAGAGCGGTGCCAATGTAGGAACGTCTGTCCCGTAGGAGGGAACATCCACTACTGCAGTAGATGCGTGGCCAGGGGTGGTTTGCGTGGAGCTGTCACAGTTTTGACCAGGGAGGTGGTTTAGATCTCAGCCCACATTTGCCCGCGAAGGAATTGCCTGGATGGGTTTGGAACCCGCTCTATAAATGGGACGAAGTGCAACATCCACCATAATCTCATGATTCTTGGACATTCTGACCGTGCTCCCTATGAGTGGCTGTGGGTTTGCTGAAGTCACTGGCAGGTTTTCCAGTGATCACCTTGGTTCTTTGGCTGTCTGGTGCTCATGGGTTTATTTTGAAGAGAATCTGCTCCCTTTGAGCAAATACGGATGCGGGTTATGGAACTGATGCTCAGCTGATTCCTTTGGTCTCAGTATAAATCCCAGGAGGGATCAGCATGTCGCTTTAAAATCTTTGAGCAGCTCAAACAGAGGGACGGATAAAGAGAAATGTTTGCACAATCTCTTTGCAAATCAAATCTTTAACGTTGTGCATTGCTCTGAGGAGGTAGAGGGGAAAGATAATCCCAGATTTTGACTATGAGCTTGCAAGGCAAAGACGTCCTTCAGTGTAAAATCAGTGGGAGTTTGTCCCGCGGTGGGACCGGAGGATCTGGCGTCCTGAGACATCAAAACAAATCACACCACGATCTTTTTCTCAGCCTGACTCCAGGAGGTTTTGTCTTGTGCCAAGCACACGCCGAGTGTGAGCGTTTTAACGTGTTCTCCTAATCCTGGGATTTAGAGAGCGCTTAGCGACACACACAGAAGTGATTCATTACTGCAGCAGCACTGTGGCCTCAGATGCAAAGCAGGGAGAGCCAAGAGTGGCAGCTCGCCACAGCCCTCACCTCACACACCCCAGTGCTGATGCTTGTGCCCAGCCAACACCTTTTGGGGTTGTTTCTGTGGGGCTCCTCAGGGTATTGCCCAATGCAGAAGCTTCATAACCATCGGTGCTTCCAGGTCTGAGCTCACCGCATCCCCATGCTCTCTCTTGCTGTCTGGAAAAGGGAAGGATGTGCCAAGGGATGGAGCCAGGAGCAACCCTGGGGTCCCAGCCCCATCTGTAGCATGTAGGTCCCGGGGTGCTGTCAGTGCTGCGTGGAAGCCAGAGCAGCTTTTCACATTTTCCTCTTTGCAAAACTGATTCCTCAACATCTTGAAATTCCCAAAATGTCCATAAATCTGAAATACTGACCCCTTCCTAACAATGCTGTCCTGATTCCATAGGCAGTGAATAAATCCTGGGGGTTCATGGCTTTGGGCTGAGCTTTGGAGGGATGGAGGTGGTGCTCAGTGTCTTTAGGACCTTAAAATGCCTCCACAACGCTGGTGCTTGGTAACCAGCCAGGGAGCATCACCCAGCGTGGTACCCAGCCCGTGGTGCGGGGAGCCAGTGTAACGCGCGCTCATTATCTCTGCCTTGCTCAGAAAGGATATTGTGATTTTAATAACTTCTTGGATCCATTTTTTCCCTGGTAGCTCTTGTTGCCTTGGATACAGGCTCTGGAGAGGCTCAGCCCTGCTAAAGATGGTAGATCATTTAAATGGAATAGAAGATGAGGTGCGGATTTGCAAACTGCTTTCTGCTCTCGCAGAGCGGGCTGGGAGCGCTCCAGCGAAGCCGCGCTTCCGCAGGACGTGCCAGCCTGTCAGGAAGGGTGTTGCTCGTGGGACGTGATGCCAGAGCTCCTTTAGCACAAGGTTTGATGCAGCGTCTGATGGGTCTGTGTGACAGGGCCAGGCTGGAGCAAACAGAGCCCACGGCTTTGGGAAGTGGCGTTGCACCGATTCCGTGGGCACCATGACCGGGAGCAGAGCAGGATCTTGGCAGCTTTTCTAAAGGGCTTCAAGGAGCTGCTGCCATCCTCTTCC
>JAOEHX010041760.1:26300-39355 GCA_025448015.1 Bolborhynchus lineola | reverse complement strand
CTCCCCTCTGGCAGTTAAAGCCATTCCCCTGTGCTGTCCCTCCATCCCTTGGCCAAAGCCCCTCTCCAGGTTTCCTGGAGCCTCTTTAGGCAGCGGAGCTGCTCTGAGGTCTCTCTGGAGCTGAACAAATGCAGCTCCTGCCATTGCCTCCCAGTTTCTGCCCATGGATACCCCTGTGCTGGATGAAGTCTCACCTATGTCTGTGCCAGTGGGCAGGACTCCCAGACCCCTCCGGAGTTTCACCCTTGGTGCTGCCCCAGGGACAGGGCAGTGGGGCCAGGAGGGGAAGGAGAACTCGGTCAGGAAGAAGCAGCAGAACAAAGAAGAAAGAACAAAATCTTTTTTCTTTGCTTAAAAAGAAATCTCATCCTTCCTGGAGAGGAGAAGAGAAGAGAAGGGAGGGAGAGGCACCACACAAAGAGAAGAAAATGTGCTGAGGAACCACAAGGCGTTTAAAAGCTCACACAGGAAACCAAACCCACTTTGATATCCCCTCTCATTGGAAATGTTTGAGGGCAGAATAATGCTGCCATGATTTATCACACAAAGGGATGAGAAAGTGAGTGGATCTGAGAGCTCCTTTCTGGTTCTTAGGACAAAAAAACCTCCACTTTGTATTAAATTAAGCAGAAGCCCTTTAATAAGATGTCTATTTGCAGGCATGTATTTGTTGAGCAGTGACATGCGTGCCCTTCCAGGAACAGGCATCTGATGAGGTGACGGCTGTTGTGCAGGACAGGAGCCACCTTCAGCAGTGTGAGGACATCTCTGCACTGCTCAACACAGTTACAGAGCCCTGAGCCGAGCACCGGGGGTCACTCCTGGGAAGGGTCACTCCTTCAGCCCTTGGGAAAGGGTTGGCAGTCGCTGGGGTTCATGGACAAGGGGAAACTGAGGCACAAACAGGGAATTTTCCCATGCCAAAGCCTGTCAGTGCAAAGGAATCCATGTTCCAGGCCAGACTCATGCCTCAAAGCATTGGCTATGCCTTAATGTCATCTCTCCTATTTCATAGGGCCCCAGCCTGGTTTGGGTTGGAAGGGACCTTAAGGCTCATCCAGTTCCAACCCCTGCCACAGGCAGGGACACCTTCCATAGAGCAGGGTGCTCCAAGCCCGTGTATCCAACCTGGCCTTGGACACTGCCAGGGATGGGGCAGCCACAGCTTCCACCGTTTATCCAACAGTTCAGCTCTGGTTTATGCTTATTTAAGGTAATTTTATGCTCAGTGGACAGAAGAGGCACTTTGGGTGGTCATTGCCAGGGCGGTGTCTGGTTCCAAGCACCACGCAGACAGCAGTGCCCATGGTAACTGCATGGAGCTGAGTTGGGTTTGCTTCTTCCCTCAATGCTGAGTGGATGGGACCCGAGTCCTTCACAGGAGCAGAAAAAACCCAGCGGACTCTTTTTCCTTAAGCATCCATCCCAATATAGAGGAGCAGCTACTGCTGAGCAAGTGCAATGTGGAGCTGCAGCAAACCCAACTTTTTTAACAGGGAAATGTTTATTATATACTGTGCTTTTTTTATTATTTTTTTTCCTTGATGGAAAAAAATAAAGTGTCCAAACCGAACATTTTTTAAACTGATGAAAAAATCAATGGTAGAAAAAGAAATACTTAATTTTTCATTGAACATGTCCTCATTTGTTAACTTCCTGATCACACTCGCGGTGATTTCTGGCCATCGCGAAGAAGCTGCACCGACGTCTGCCCGGCTGGGACGCCCATGTTGGGCTCTCTGGGCTTGGGAGGATGTAGCAGCTCCACAGCGGGACACTTCCAAGCTTGACCAGGAGGCAGAGAATGAGGAGACCTCAGCCACAGCTGTTGGAGCCCCATTTCTTCTCCTCATAATGGAGGCAGCTTTTTTTGCAGCCAGTATCTGAGTGTCCGCATGGGACTGGTTTGTGTCTGTCTGAAGCTGGGAAGGGGAAGCAGAGCTTCACAGGCACCTTGTTCTCTAGGTTATCCCAAATCTGTCTGAAAGGGAGGCAAGCTGAATTACAGCTCGCAGGAGAGGGATGTGGCTCAGATACAAACACAGGAAGTGAGGAGAGGTTTGGAATAACCCTTTTAATAATTGGGGGGGCAGGAATGCTGTGGCAAAGCCATGCAGAACACCCCAAGGATGGCTGGAGAAGGCAGTGGGGCACCTCAGGCCAAGGCTCCTGTCCCCACTGGTGACTTCAGGGGCAGGCAGCTGGCAAAAGACCCCCCCTTAAAGTCCAGCTGATCCCACAAAACCCTCTCCAAAGTAATTACATGGGAAGGCACAGGAGGCAAAGGCCAATTTGCATTTTGAACAGTGCTGCTCTCAGGTCTCCCGGTGGCCTTTGAAGGTTAATGGGTTCCCAGTATGTCTTGTAGCAACCATTTGGTCCTCAGCAAGGTCAGCCTCAGCACGCAGAGCTCTGGAGAGGAGGCAGCTGCTGCTCCAGTTGGTATCAGTGCGGGAAGCAGGGTTTAAGCGGGCAGGATGCAGGATGCAGGATGCAGTTTGCTTTTAGGAGGCAGTGGAGTCGAGCTCTCGCAGAGGGCGAGCTGCCGGGCACTCGAGCGCTGAGTGAGGCACTGCAGAGCCAGCATCCGCTCCCTCGCCGGCAGCTGGGGCTGTCGGAGCCTCCTGTCCGAGACAGGAGATGCGGGTGACATCCTCTGTCACCTACACAGCTCCAGCGCAGGGCCGCAATCCTCGCCCATGTGGGATGCTTGGGGCTCGTCAGGTCTGCGTTAGGCACTGATACTCTTCTAGGTCTGATGTGCCTCCAGAGCAAACCTCTTGCTAGTGAAGAGCAGACACTGCCTCTTCCCAGACCCCACTCTCACGTGGTGATACGGTGGTGTCCAAACACACACACTGCGATCTCTATTCAATGGATGTATTAATCCTGCTACTGCAGCTTCAGCCAAGGCTGTGCTATCTGCATCCGAAGCCTAATTCTGCTCCCAGCTCCTGTGATTTATCTTTATTCCCTGCCCATGAAGTGAGGTGTAAAGCAGCCCCTGCCATCATCAGCATCACCTGGGCTTGATTTGTTTCAGCAAGAGAGTGCTATTTTTTCTCTTTATCCTAAGCAAAATGCACATTTGAATGGGATTACCCCTTCAAACGCTTAATTTTGACCGGAATGCAAATGGTCCCTGTCAACTGCAGCAGTGGTTCCAGACAGCAGGGTGAGGATGGCAGTTGTGTTTTTCCTCCAAGATATTTTCAATTGCAAAACAAAAATGGGAAGAGAGGCCTTAAATGATGTGAAAATAAAACTGTTTGAATTAATGTGTCAGCCCTGATGGATGCTTGTGCTGCCCACAGTTTTGAAAGGGCTCTGACGGGCAAGATATTACCAGGTGAGATTTACCTACAGCCCCTGACTTCTAGTCAGCAAAATCTTCGGTGAAAACCTATCCTTCACCCTACATTGACTTCCAAAGAATATTGAATCAAGATAAAGTCCTAGAGGGCCACATACAGAAAGGCATTTTGACATCTAAATCCCATTAATTTTGATGCAGGTTTTGGCATTTTCAGATATTATCTTTAATTTAGGCAAGTAAAGGAGGGCCGGTGCTGATCCCCAGCTCACTCGGTGTGTGAGCACAGGGGAAGGGGTGGGCTGGGGGTGAAGCTGCCAGCCTGCAGCTCTCGTGGGGATGGGAGCTGTGGCGGCTCCGGGAGCTGCACCGAGCGTACTGTTTCCCTGTTGTCATTTCAAAGCTGCACACTTGTGTACATGTTTTATTCCACATTTATCTTCCTGACAGAGTGAGAGAATGACCTGCACACGTAGGTGTGAAAGCCTGGAAGATGCTGGACTTTATAAAATGGGTTGTATAAGGATCTGAATCAGCAGCACCCTGCTCCTTTCCAGACAGGCACATGCATTCCTGGATGGGGACTGTGTTTACGGGCGCATCTTTCCTTCCTCCTCTACTCTCTCCTCTTCCCCTGTGTCTGAGTTGGGCACTGATCCATGGCACTAATGTACAGAGCAGCCCAGTGCCTGGGGCCAAAGAAGGGAGTGAAGCAAGAGAAAGCAGGAGGCAAGGATCACAGGGCACCCGCTGGACAGTGGCCTTTCCCTGACTTCGGAAAGATGCCCAAGAAGGTGAGGAGGGATTTCTGCCTTCAGGCCAGGCGGGAGATGACAGAGCTGCATCCAGGGCTGCTCCGGACTGGCAGTGCTGGAGGAGAAACAGCTTCTGAGGTCCTGAAGAGCTGCCTCCAAGCAAACAGAGCTTCTATTTGTCTCCCCTTTGACTCTCAGCGTGAGATGAACTTTCTCTTTCTTCCTCCCTGGCACAGGTAGGGAGGTGCACTGAAAAGAGGGTAAAAATAGAAAGCGCCGAGTGTTCTTCAAGGAGGAAAGTGGCTGCAGATGTGTAGTGAGGTGGGACCAGCTCACGGGAGGTGCAGGCTTTGCTCCCCCCTCTGCACAAGGGCATTCTCCCCCTCAGCTTTTCTAAGCCATTAGTGACCAGCTTCTCCTTGTATTCAGTGGCAGAGCTGGGAGGGAAATTGGCTTCTGAACCCCGATGATTTCACAGCAGTGTCCGTTCGCTCTCCGCTGAGCTCTTTGTGAAGGCTCTGCTGAGGCTTTCCAGCTCCTTTCAGGAGAGAAATCCCAGCACCGTGACTCCAGCGCGTGCCCCTGTCCTGTCCCACAGCGGTGCCAGCCCTGCACCAGGGCAAAGGCAGCAAGAGGAGCCGGGGGTCCCAGCCTCGGGGCTGAGCCCTGCTCCCCAGCCGGGGCCTGGGGCAGCAGACTCCAGAATGGGAAAGTCCCCCTCCATCCCATATGCAGGTCCTGTGCTGGCTTCTGCTCCTCGTGCAGGCGGAGGGGGGGGGATTTGCTGGTTGGGGTCTCGCCAGTCCATGTGGGATCAGGGCCTCAGCCTCCCTGTGCCTTAGAAAATGCCATCTCAGTGTGTTCATAGCTCATGCTTTGCCATTCATCAACCAGCTCCTCTCTCAGTACTAAATCTTGGCTGCATTTGTAGCTTCCCACTTTTCCAGGCAACCAGGCTGTAAGAAACCTGGGCCCTGATTGCTGATGAGATGTAACCACTGCCAAAACATTGGAAAACAGGAACAAAAGTTAGAGGGAAAAAGTTATTTCAGGGAAGTGGGAGCCACAAAACAAACCACTAATAATGTATTATTAATACATTAATGCCAGCATTAATAGTAGTGCAGCGCTTTGCAGCTGGGTTAGTAATAATGCTACAGCTTTATGCATTAGGAAGTGGAGCAGTATTAGTGCCACTTTCTGCAATAAATAACATGGATAATAGCATTGCTTCTCAGGGCTGTGTAAAACTTCTGCTTCTTGCTTTCTCTGCCCAGCCAGCATCGCTGATGGGAAGAGTACACCCAGTGCAGCATCCCACTGCTCACAGAACCGAGGCACCTCTGAGATGCTGCTGCTGCTGTTTCCTGTCTGATTCCCATGCCACCAGCCAGTATCAACAGTTCTCTGGTTTTACTGCCTGAAGGTCTTTATTCCATACTCCTGTGCAGGGGACTGGCTGCCTACTCAAGTAGAGGACAGAAAGAGGCATCTGTATCCTGGTTACAACTTTCTAGTCTTCTTTTGAGGCTATGGGTGGGTTTCAGACTAGTTGGGAGAAGAGACTGTGATGAAATCAGCTGGTTTAAGGCTCTGATAACAAGCAAATGAGTCCCTCCACCCTGTACTTAATGAGAGTGCTGCTGGGGGGATAGTTTCTTTGTGAGGTTGGTGGGCAGGAGGATGTTTGCTGGGGAGCAGCCTGGGTGATGCTGCTGGGAAAAGGGGAGAGTCCAACTGATCAAACCCCAGAATGGGGTTTAAATGGACCTGTTGCAGTTCTCAGTTAAGAAGAAGTGGATGGAGAATGTGTGACTTAGTGCCCCGTGGCAGAGGAGCTGAGCTCCCAGCCCCAGGTAAGGTGGTGTGCTGCTGATTGGAGCTGGCTCCATGGGGGCTTTGCTGTGGTCCTGTGCTGGTTCTCTGTGAGTTGGGCAGGAAGGGTGCTGGTCACAAGGTCTGGAGCTCAGTGATGCAGGCCTGCAAGGGATGGGCTGTGGTGCCTTTGGGGTGCTTTGCATGAGAGGTGGAGAATGTTGCAGGCATCCTCTGAGAACTGTGGGTCGGAGAGGCAGGATTTTACTGATCAAAGGCATCTGTCCTGGGTCATGGTTCCTGGTCCCTGCTGGGTGCAATACCCACTGCATGATACTGTTGGGTACCATGATGCTTTAGCTAAAACTTAAGCTTTGTCACATGGCTGATGGCTTGAATCCTCTCCTGCCCTGTGCAAAGCTTCCAGGTCCTCACTGCTGGGATTTAGCCACCAGAAGTCTTCTGGCTTGTTTGTGGTTGCTCTGATTTACAGCAAGGGGTAGACCAGCTCCGACCTGTTTTTTTGTGAGGAGCTTGGGAGCCTGCAGGCTCCTTGTTGCTGTTTTTCTTTCTTAATTGGCTTTGAGTGTGGATGTGTGGATGTGCATGTGCCTGCCTCCCTCATCAGCAGCACCCCTGGTATTCAGCACAGTAATTAGAACATCTAAATCTTCCCTAGATGTCATCCAGACTTTGTAAAATTAACTGTGATTACTGGCACCAGCCTGCAGACGTGCCGGATCCCACCCCAGCTCCAGATAAGCATAATTGCTCCTCATTGTTCTGCTGGAAAGTCTGGAGCTCGCTGCCATGCGCTGAGTTAAATGACTTTGGCTTTTGTTGGCTCCGAGAGGATTTATGAGGAGCTGCACGCAACTGAAATCCGAAGTGCTGCTTGATTGCTGAGCAAACAGAAGCCCTGGGTCTGGTGATGGCTCTTGAAATGATTCCTTCCCCTTCTCCTCCTTCCCTGACCCCTCGTAGGATTCGGCAGTAGGTTGAGCTGCCTGGGGTATGGTGGGAGATCTGCTTCTGCCCCATGTACAGCCCAAGGTGGAGCCCTGTCCTCTACCAAACTTCCCCAAGGGCACATATTCACATATATATGTGTCTGTAGATATATATGCATATGTTTACTACCTCTGAACCCTAAAGTCTCTAGATCTGAACCCAGAAGTCTCTAGATCTGAACGCAGTGTAAGCATGCAGGCTGTTTGGAGGACCCAGCTCAATGCCATTCCCTACAGGAATGCATCTTCCAACACAAATGGCCATTCATCCATTAGGATTGTCACCTTTTCCAGGTGTTAATGATCTGTGATTGGAAGGTGCCGGTTTTGAGTGGTGCTGGCTAAGGGGTGGCTTCAGATCAGTGTTTGCTCTTGTTAAATGGGGTAGGACATTGACCTCTTGCCCATTCCCTTACAGCACAGGTTCAGTGGTGTGTAGAAATACAGAACCTCCTTTCCTGAAGTTTTCTTTTCCTCCTTTTCCCTGTCCCAGCCCACTGGCACCTAAAGATCCCACACTTGATCTTCCCAGCTTGATGGCTTTCCCCTTTCTCCATGTTTCCTTAAGGAACCTGGACTTGATGATCTTAAAGGTCTTTTCCAAGGTAGTTGATTCTATGCTGGGTGTCCCATGCCATTCCCAATTAAAAGTAAAAGCCAGGGTGGCTTAGGACTTTGCTGACAGGAATCATTAAGGACATCTCAGCATCATTGCAGCCCTTCTCTGCTTTCAGAAGCAAAATTGATTGCTGTTTTAATTTAAATCTTGGACAAAATCCGTCATTTTCCTCCGGCGTGGCTCATCAGGAGGGCTGATGGCTGCTCCTCGGGGTGATGGATAGAGGCAGGAGGGATGAGGAGCCTTGGGCAGCGCTCCTGGAGCAGAGAGGGGGAGCTGAGGGCTGCCAAGGACCTAACTCCAGCCCTGAGAAACCTCGTAGTTGTGGGGAGGCTGCTTCAGAACTCAGCCACGAGGAGCAAGGGTGGCATTTCCAGCAGGGGAGTCTCGTGCTCTGGTGTCTCTGTGCTCTCATTATATACTCTCCAATTGCTCTTCTATATGCTTCAAAGGTTAATAAATGTTTGTGCTGAGTGCACTTGGTGGAAATGTTGCTGAACGCGGGTGCAGTTCAAGGAATCCTTCCCTCAGTAATAAACGCTTCTGCAGTTTCAGCCACCAACTTCAGCAGTGTTTGCTCCGCAGTTCTTCACCCAGGATGTGCCTCGAGACAAGAGCTTGGTGGGGCCTCCGGGGTTCTGGGGGAAGGTTGGTTCAGGGGCTGCTGCTCCTCCAAGAGAGCCACCTTGAGACTGAGATCCACGCTTCCCAAAAGCTTGTGGATCTGAGGCCCTTCCATCCCTAAGCAATGCAATGTCCAAACTTCCCTCTGGCTCCATGCCGGTGTGGGATTAGGATGCACCCGAAGTGCTTGTGGATGGGGAAGCTGAAGCCACAGATTCCATCTCTGATTTTCATGAGTTACCAAGTGAATGCCCTTCCATTTGCAGCACGTGGGGACAAAGTGGGATTTCTGTTGGTGGGAAGGGAGAGGCGATTTCCCAGCTCACATTAGTTGATAATAATTGCTTTGAGAGCAGAGGTTTAATCTCAGGATTTCATAAGGAAGTGTCACTCAAGCAACTTCGCAGTGATGTCTGTTCTTGACGTGGTGGCTGACCCCTTCCCCAGGTGCTGCATCTGAAGTCTCCTTAAAGATTCCTGAAATCCAGAGTGGGGCTGAAGCTCCCACAGCTCCAGAGGCATCTCCTGCAGCCAGGCCCACTGCTGAGGGTGGGATTGCAGCCTGGAATCCGCAGGCAGGCACCCACAGCGATGCCAGTGTCCCAGAGCAGGCTCCCCCTTTGCCTCGACCGCTGTATCTTTGCAACACAAAGGTCGAGTGAATTCATTACAGTGTAAAAATGAAGTTCTCTGATTGAAGGTTCCTCTTTCACACTTCAAATGAGTGTGTTGGTTTACTTGATGGAATGCGCTAAGGGTCCATTATAAAGGTCCTTTTATGTGATAAGTAATTTCTTTACATCATTTTTCTTTCCCTTAATTTTTGTGGAACATAATTATCCTTTCCCCCTCACCTCCTTTTCTTTTTAATGGATTTTTTTTTCTTTTCCCTCCCCAGTGGGAAGCAAGCAGCATCATTTAAAGGGACACAGTTAAAATACAGTGGTATGATGGATGCAGTGGGTGGAAGATGAGATGGATCCATCCATCTCAGACCTTCAAGGGCTTCCATCACTCACTTGATTTCAGTCTCCTGTTTTCAGGGTGAGCAAAGCTGGAGGCAGTGGGATGCTCAGGTTCAAAGCACCTTCCCATGCTTGTGCTGGGGAGAGATGGGACGGGGGGTCCTTGATGCTGAAAGCCCCCATTTCCCAGCCGCTGTTTAGCAGGTTGTGTCCTGCTAAAGGGCAATGGAATAATTCCTTAGGGCACAATTGTGGCACCCACTGGATAATCTTCTTCACAATTAATTCCTCTGCCCTGATTTGCCTTGCAGAAAATCCTGAGCACACTGAAAAGAGATTTGCTGCCCATTTGTAGAGTGCTGCTGAGCAGGGAAAATGGGGACAAAAGGGAGAATGATCCCATTTGAGGCTGGGTGAGGAACAGCTCGGGGGAGGCTGCAGCAGTCCCTGTAATTCATGCCGAAGTCATTATAATGAATGACTACATCCAGCTAAATGGAGACTAAACAGGAGTGAATTACTGGCATGAGCTAATGCAGGCCCAGGAGTAAACAGGAGCTGGGTGCTGGCAGGGTGGCTCTCCCCTCTTGGAGCAGGTGGTGTTGATGTTGTTCACATCTAGGAGCATCTTATTGCTGATTCCCAGGTGATGACCGGGGATGAGGCAGGGATCTGTTTGCAGACCCCTGACCTGGGCAGCAGGCAGCAACTTTGGCTGGGTTTGGCTTGAGCTTACCCATACTATGGAGAGTTTAAGACCAGAGCCCTGCCTCACTCTTTCGCGTTGCAGTTTCTCTCTGGTAGTTGGGTTGCAGTGACCTTTGAAGCAGGAGTTTGGAGAGACTGTCACTGCACGGGGCTGAAATGCACCCAAGGCCTCCCCTCCTTGTACAATCAACAGCAGCTTCAGCTAACAGCCAAATGGGGATGAAGCTGATGGACCACAAATTGTCTGCAGAGGAGAAGCAGATTAACATGTGCTGGTGACTCAGCTTAAGTGATGCTCTTTAAAGCTGGGCTTAAGAAATCAAACTCTTTAAGCTCAATTAGTTCATTGACTATGATCTTAATCGACAGAAGTTGCACAGCCCTGGCCAAAAGGTAGCAGCCAAGCAGGGGGTGCAGGATGTGCCTCTGTCAGTGGGAACACGCTGTGTCTGGGCAGAAGGTGGAGGAGCACCGCATCCCCCCTGCTTGGCTTGTATGTGGGGATGGGACATCTCTCCTTTTGGCAGATGGGTGCAGCCTCAGCTGCTGCATGGGGGGAGCCTTGTTGATGTGGCCATAGAAGATCATGGGAGAGATGATCCTGGAATCCTCAAACCGGGATCAGGCTGTGGTGATAGGATCTGCCTCCTCCTGGGTGCTGTAGCCTGGTGTGGTGTTGTACTCCGTGTTAGAAAACCTTGCTCTTTGTGAAGGTCAATTGTCTCTCCCCTCTCCTGGAGCAGAGCTGGGTCCAGCAGCAGCGCTCCTGCTCTGGGGCTGGATGGAGGATGCTGTGCAGGGAGGGCTGAGGGAACTGAACAGGACAATGTGCTTAATTCCCGTATTAAGAAAAAGAATTCCCAGTGTCTGCTGGTGCCCCGGGGGTGGTCACCACGGACCTGGGTGTCTGACGAGGTGCTAGTGCTTGTGCAGCCTGCGTAATGCTCCTTGTCAGCTCCGATAAAACCTGGAATCTATCACCCAGCCCTTTCCTCCAAAGGTTTTGTTACTGAGAAAAGTAATTACAGTTTGTGCTTAATTCCACAAGTGTGCCTAGGAAACAGCCTGGGAGGAGATGGGGAGGAGGGGGCTGGTCCAGAGCGGGGCCATGGCAGAGCTGCAGCCGCCTGTCACCTCCAGAGCAGCTTCCTTGGTGGCTCCTGTAGCAGCCACGGTGTAGGGATGGCGAGGTAGGGAGGTGGCTGCCCTGCAGCAGGCCCTGTGCTGCCGGTCCTTCCACACCTCCTGGCCATGCTGGGGAGATGGGTTGTCCCCCATGAGCGTCTCTACAAAGCCCCTGCCCCAGGCAGGATGTTCCTCTCGGTTGATGGGATTATGCAGTTTGTTTTTCACCCTCAGTTGTTCAGTGGAAGGGGAAAAGCCTTTTCTCTGCCTCTGGATCTGATGCAATGAGACATCTGACACAGAAGATGAATTGAGGGCTGCATCTAAAGTGCCAGATACATAATCCATCCTAAATAGGCTTCATTAGTGGTAACAATTAAAGATACCATTGTGGATTGGATATGTTTTCTATTAACTTTGCCCTTGTCTGCAACTTGGACTCGCCTCGTAATAATGAGCGGTGTCACTTCTGATCTATTTCTCATAAGAGCTCCTTTCTCTTCTAAATCTGGGCAAAATATGATATATAGGCAGGACCATCATCTCTGAAGCAGCCCTGAGCCCCAAACCTCCTTCAGCAGTGATCTACCTGCCTCTGGCTGAATATGCCTGTGGCTCCTGTCCCCTCGAGGGGCTCAGTTCTGGATGCTCCAGCATCCAAGTGAAGTTCTTCCCAGGGCAGGTGTTTTCCAGATATTTCTTTGTCTTTCCCTCACCTTTCTTGCTTAAACTGAGCATGTAAGTGATGGTTTTCTTCTGGCCATGTCACACGTGCCCAGCCACTGCTCCCAGGTCCCAGTTCTTGATGTAGCTCAAGGGATTGAGGCTGGAGCCGCTCTCTTTGCACTGGCCAGGACTGTGGGCAAGAGGGCGGTTGGAAACCAACCTCTGTGAACCTGCTCCTGTGCCCTCCACATCTGAATCCCCTCTCAGGAATGCTCCTAAACTTCTGCCAACTGGAGCGTGAGCCACAGTATTGCCAAAAGCCCTCCTGACAAATACCCCCCCCTTGTGAAGCTGGCTGTCATCTCATTATATCAACAGTGATTAAGAGAGGAAGCTGGCAGTTAATCCCCTGCAAGGTATTTTGATGATTAAATTGTGAGTGCCTGGTATAAAGCTGTAGCATATTAAATGTGACTCTGGGTGGATAAGAGGGGAGGCAGCAGCGATGTGACGCCCTTCTCCATGTTTCAGGGGGGCACTCTCAGCCCGGGCACCCCTGAGTTGAAATAGCTCTTGCTTATTTTTCACTGTGGCTCCCACGTTCCATGCAGGCAGAGCCGGGGGGTTCCCACTTGGGGGTGCTGCCAAGTTCCCCATCCTGGAGCCTGCTTAGTCCTGGCTCAGCAGCAGGACATGGTGGGCAGAGCTGTGGGTTGTTGTCCAGGGTTGGCACACCCTGCCTGTGTGTGGGTTTGTGCTGGGATATAACATGCAGGAGCTAAAAGAAGAGGATTATGACGAACCCGCTTCCGCCAGCCCAAGCTGAGCAGACTGGGAGGCATCAGAACCTTTTCTGACAATTGAAAACCAACGTGGCGGCTCTTCGCTGGTGAGAATTGATTCTGTCACTTGGCCTTAAAGAAGCCTCCTTGCCAGGCAGGGTCACAGGTTGGCATTGGGGTGGTGCTGGAGTGCTCTGGTGAGGCTGATTGCGGTCACCTCCTCTGCACTGTGTGTACGCAGGCAGCCAGGGCTCGCTCCTGCCCCCGTCACCCTCTCCCAGCTGCTGGCTTTTCCCCAAGCAGCATCCGTGAGCAGGGCAGCATCACTGCCAGCAGTTGCCATGGCAACGCGGCTCTAATGGCCCCGGCACATCATGATTGTTGTTTATTATGTCAATCGTGCCCCCCTGTCCACTGGGCATGGAGCAGGATGAGACCCTCTGTGGTCCTGTGTTCAGCTCTGGGATACCAACACAAGAGGGATGTGGAGGTGTTGGAGCAAGCCCAGAGGAGGCCACGGAGCTGCTGAGGGCCGGAGCAGCTCTGCTCTGAGCTGGGCTGAGAGCGGGGCTGGGGCAGCCTGGAGAGGAGAAGGATCCTGAAGGGAGAGCTCAGAGCAGCTCCAGGGCCTGAAGGGGCTGCAGGAAACCTGGAGAGGGGCTTTGGACAGGGG
>JAOEHX010041760.1:0-20866 GCA_025448015.1 Bolborhynchus lineola | reverse complement strand
CCACGGGCAGGGACCCCTTCCACTGGAGCAGGGTGCTCCAAGCCCTGTGTCCAACCTGGCCTTGAACACTGCCAGGGATGGGGCAGCCGCAGCTTCTCTGGGCACTGTGATTTTTCAGGTCAGCCTTGCTCAGGAAGAGCTGGAAAGCAAAGCTGAAACATCTGCAGCACAGTTCCCAAAATGCCTTGAATCCGCAGCAGCAGCCCTTGGCTTTCACCTGGTTTGTAAGGCTGCCTGGCTGCTGATGTGCCCCCGGCAGCGCAGCTGGAATTTCACCAATGCATCCAGCAAAATGCTTCTGTAGAGCCCTGTTAGCTCCATGCTGTGCAGCTGAGCAACATCTGGTCCTGCTGCAGCCATGGGCTTGATCCCGGACCACATGGATGTGTTGAATCTAGAGAGAGTCAATCCTGTTTGCCAAGAGCAATATCCCCTTTTTTCACGTAGGCAGGTTAACAGAATTGGTGATGAAAAGAAAGATGTCATTTGGGAAGGGAATTATGCAAAGACAAATGCATTTTTAAGAAAACCCAGACCATTTTGAGCAGCGAGCCTGCCGCATCACTGGTTTATATCCATCACCTGGCTAAGGTTTGATGCAGGAGTTGGCCCATGGACCACCATAGGTAGGTGCCCAACTGCACTGTTAAACCCTGGCGTGTTGTCTGAGGTCTCACTGGGCAGGGGATGGAACGCTCTCCACCTCGCACAGCCCAACCGCATCCTCTCAAAGCAGCGCCATCATTTTCCTGATGGATCTATTTCTGCAGAGCATCAGCCATCCCGTTTTTCAGGGATCTCACATTTCTCAGCGCAGGTTAAAACAGCAGATGAAAGGAACCATTTGAAAAGTCCTTTCTGCTTTTCTTGTGTGCTCTTCAGTGAGTCAGATTGAGGCATTAGCAGCTGTCAGGGATGTTTTAAGGCATGGCTTTCTCTGGATAAAAGCAAAGTCCAGACGCAGGATTTGGCTTTCAGTGAAGATTTCTCTTCCTGAGCCGTTACTCCTGGGCTGCCCCAGCATGTACCCACGTCCCTGCTGCGTGTTGCTCCCACTCACAGCCTCTGATCAGAACAAGGTTATGGACAGCTCAGCTCGCAGGGTGTTTTTATTTTAGCTCCTGTGGGGAAGTTCTGATGAGTTTACAAAAGAGAAAATCAGTCTTATTCTGTCTAAGGTGATTTTTCTTTTGCAGTACATACAGGCATCTGCAGATCCAGAAAGGTCCTTGTGTGGCTGAGGATAATCACTGCTCACACAGTGTGCCTTTCAGTGGCTGTGCCGTGCCAGATGTGTGCAGCTGGTGGGTATAGCACAGTGTAGAGGTTTGCTTGTAAAGGTCAAGTTTGGTGAGTTCCTGGGGCTTTCCAGAGAGGGACCCCTGAGAGCATCCTTGGAAGGGTGAATAACCAGGAACTGGCTTTGGGAGGCTGGAACAGGGGAGAACCTCTTTCTCTGAAGTAAAACCTGTCAGCTAGAGAGCAGGGGAGAGTTTGGCAGTGTTTTGAATGGAGGGAGGTGACCCAGAGGCTTCTTGGTGTCTGCTTGGAGGGACACACTGAGATCCGCACCAAGACTCTGACTGCCGGAGGATGGGTGTGCATGAAGGAACGTCTGCTCCAGCCGGTGTGCTCACCAAGGGCTGGGCTTTAGGGGCACCCCCAGCCAGGGGGGATGAACCAGCAACAGTCAGAGCTGGGGAGCAGCAGCCTGGGTGCTGCAGCATGCTGGGGGAAGGCTGAGTGCTGGGCAGAGCTGCTGCAAGCCTCTATAGCTGAAGCTCTTGATGCTCTTTTTAATACATATATTAAAAGGGTGATAATAAGCAAATCCGTCAGTTATGCAAATGAGTGGCAATTGCATCTTGAAGAGCATCCCACAGTTTAATTACATCGTAATTGCAATGTAACACTTTAATTACCATATGCATCACAAAATCATGAGCACTGTTTCTAATCTCTTCACTAATATTTCAAATCAAACAGATTGCACAGAGCTCGGGATTGCACTGCAATGCTGCGAGGGAAAACATGGGATACGTCCTCACACAGGTCCGGAGGTCGGGAAGCTGCTCTCGGCATCCTCACGAGATGCTGTTAGCAGATGGCTGGATGAGTGGCCTTGGCTGGTGTCTCAAACCACATCCAGTGTTGAGGATTCACCGGGACAGCACCGTGGAGGCTGTTGTGCGTTGGGGTGGTAGGAGAAGAGGGGGCAAATGGCTGCTTTGGAAGGCAGCTTGAGCCAACGGGGCCATGTCACTGGCTGCCTGGGCTGGGGGTGACCACAGCAGCCAGATAAAGGGGTGAAGATTTGTAACCAGCTTTTCTGGGAGGAGCAGTTTGATGCTGCCCTTGATCCTCCCAGCACAGGAGAATGAATTTCACATTCTCCTGATCACCCCCGAGAGGGAAACAATAACGCTTTCTGGGACACAGCTTTAGCTGGAGACCTGTGGGTTTGATTTAAACCCATTTATTTTGTAAATCATCCCACTTTGCATGCTTTATTTTACCTCTCATCCCTCTTCTTTCTTTCCTTCCCCCATAAAGGGACATCTAATAAGTGACTTAAGAAGAATAACAGATGGGCTTAACAGTGGTCTAAAATTCATGACTGGGGACTCAGAGAGGAGCATTCTCGAGCAGTGACATGTGTGATGGTGATGGATCAGGAGGCAAGTGTGCTGGGGAGATGAAATCGCTCCGATCTGCAGCGGTGCCTGTGTGTTGGGATGGGGCTCAGTGTGCTCAGCAGGTCCCCGTGCCCGTGATCCCAGTGATTCCCCTGATCCCGCTCCCCAAGGAGCAGTGGGACCGGCCCTTCACGTCACTTTTGATGCAGGTTACTGCTCTGCTTTGCCGTGAGCTGGCAGTGATTTAAAATCATCCTGTGCTAATCCATATAAATTCTTTTAATCGTGGATTTAATCTTTCAGGCATGCGGTAATTAAATTAGATGCCAGTCAGAGGCACATCAGTGTAACATGGGAGGTTGGCAGCCCCATGGGCAGTGGGGGAGAGCTTCAGGACAGACCCATGGCTGGGACATTCAGCCTCTTGCTCCCTCCGCTCTTTCCTTGTTGTTAGTTTTTCTCCCCAACATCCCAGGAGGGGTTTTGCTGTTGGGAAGTCAAAGGTGGGTATCTCTGAGGGCATCACCTCAGCAGAGCAGGCTGAGGAGCATCCCAAGAGAAGATACTTCCTCCTAAGCCCTTTCAACCTGTCCCAAATCCTCCCTGCATCCATCAGGAGCTGAGAGCATCACCTTGGGCAGGAGCTGGGGCTGGCTGAGCCCCAGCAGTGGAGGCACATCTCCTGGTTCTGTGCTTGCAGATGCCAGGATAAGGAAGAGAAGGAACAGGGGAGGAAAAGATAAAGCCCCAGGCCAGGACAGGGCCTGGAGCACTCCTGTATGTGCTGGGATACCCTCTCCAAGAGTGAGAGGAGGCCCGGAGAAGAAAGCTCCAGAGCTCCCTGTGTGGGACACTCTGATGGGCTGTTGGTAATGGGGGAAAACACCAAGACACAAGAAGCAATAGATTAAACTTTGTGGTGAGAAGGGGAAAGTAGAGCTGAACTGCTCAGTAGAGAGATGCCTGGCTTTGGGAATATGACAATTACTGTACTTAATATCTTTCTAACATTAAGAGCCAAATAGCAGCATATATTTAATTCATTAAACCAGTATGAAGTAGCTCCCTCCATCCCAATGCAGTTAATCGGTGCTCAGTGTCTCCTAATGAAAGGGTCCCTGTAAGGTCAGCCTGGCACTTGTTAGCTAATCGGAGATGTATTTGTTTTGCAAATTGCTCTCCCGTTTTGAACACTGCGCAGTAATTTCCGTGGCGGGGAAGCAGGAGAGGGTTCGCGGGGATGGTTTGTGAAGCCCTCAATCTGTCACCGGGAGGAGGATGAAAATAGCCTGGGAAAGAGAAGGAGCAGGGTGCTGGGTTTGTTCCAGGCAATCCAGCCCCATCTCACCTCGCCGGGCCGGGCATAGGGCACCACCATCCTGCCCTTTCCAGCTCTGCTGTCAGCCTCCCAAGGGAACTGTGTGGTCCATGGAGGTCCCGCTGCTGCCCATGCTCTCTGTCCAAACACCCGCATTAGGCGCACAGAAACAGGGTATGGTATCTCTCTGTGCACAGAACCACGTTACCTGGCTCTCTGGTGACCAACCTGGGATGCAGCTCTTTGACCATGAACCTCTGGCAGTGGTTTTCCCTTGGTTTCAAAGCAGGAGCACTGGGAGCAGACCATGCCTGTCCTGACTGCTCTTTGTGCTTGGCAGTTGCTTGCACATACGGCAGTGTACTGATGGGGTGGGAGAAAGCACCTTTATTTCCCAGTGTCATAGACATAAATAAATAGCCTTTATTTTGATTTCACCCTGAAGTAATAATGTCTATGGTGTAAAGGAAGCATTCCAGCGAGGCAGAGTCTTTTCCAAAATGTCATGGAAATGGAGGTATTTCAGCATCTGGTTTTGTGTGCAAAAGAGAGGAGAAAGGGAGTTAGTTTTCCAAGGTTATATGGATGGCAGTGAGGTGCAAACCTGCAGCAGGGCCCTGTGCAGCTCCCCAGCCTGTGCTGTGTAAATGGGGAGCTGCCCTCCTCTCCATGGGAGCATTTCAGTTCAGCGTCTCCCCATGCTGAGGCATCTCCAGTGCAACATGGCAAATCCTGAACCTTCCTTCAGTTCTGCTCTTGGAGACCTTCCCAGTGCTCCTCTTCCCGCATCTCCAGAAGCCTCGGATGTGGTTAATTCCTGGAGCCGCTTGCAAGAAGCAGAGACAGCAGAGTAAGGGATAAGTGGCAAAGGCAGCCTGGAAGCATCAGCAGTGCCTATCTTCTGCACAAGGAAAGTCGTCTTGTAGCAGATGGGAGCTGTGGGCATCACCAGGTGAGTTGGTGTCTCCTTGGTTCCTCCCCAAACATTCTTGGTCCCTGGGATAGCTTTGCTGATCTGACTTCACATTAGCACAGATGGACCCAGTTACCTTCTTCGAGCCCTTGCTGAACTTGTGTTAGAGTCTGGCCTGGACATCAGCTTGTGCTGTGGGGGCCAAACAGACAGGCTCATGGGGAGTCTTTTCTTGCTGCCGTCAAGACAACTCTGCTTTCTACTCATGGATGGTGCTAGTAGCAAGTTTCATCTTCTTCCAGGGCAGTGGGGCACAGCCCCCAGTGACTGCTTGCCATTATAACTCATGGGCTCTTCTTTCCCTCACAAGGACTAGAATTTGGGGCGAAGTTGCCCAAGCAGAAAACAAGAGTCAGAGTCTCTCTCATGAGAACATGGAATGACAGAAGCCCAGCCTGGTTTGTATGGGAAGGGACCTTAAAGCTCATCCAGTTCCAACCCCTTCCACGGGCAGGGACACCTTCCACTAGAGCAGGGTGCTCCAAGCCACGTCCAACATGAAGGCATTTTTAAATCCCAACGACCAGAGTTTCCTCCTAGAGCCCCTTTTCTCCTCCTCCCTAAGGCACAACCTGTGCTTGGCACCAGCGCAGTTGCATGAACGCTGCCTGCCGTCATCAGAGCTACATCAAGCGTGATCCAAGGCTGACCTTCCTCGGCGTGCGAGAGGCGGTGGAGCTGTACGTGTAATGCATACACATAACTCTGTCTCCAGGAGGCAGGCTCTGAGCTTGAAAGCCATCTTCCCCGGGTCATGCCCCGCAGCGTGGGGCCGGGAGCAGCTCCATCCCTCGCTCGGTGCATCCGGATGGTTCCTTGCACCGCCCAAGCGATGCCAGGGCTCCGGGCTTCAATTGCAGGAGGAGGGAATGCTTCGCCTTGATCAGGAGGAGTAAGAATAGCGAGCGGCAGGCGGCAGCCGGTGGGGTGCAGATGAAAGGCGACTGCCTCTCATCCTGCCCCTTCTTTCTTCGAGCCATAATTGCAGGCCATGCCGCAGATGAGTGTCACACTCCACCAAAGCCAGAGCACCGCGAGGCCGGGGCTTCCAGGCTCTCCGTCAATGAGCAGGGAGGCAGGGAGGATGCTTTTGATCCCACTCTTCTTCCTCTGCCATGCTGAAGGATTATTAGACTCTGAGGAAGGTATTTCTCTAGCGTGAGCTTTCCCTTGCCCTGCAAAGGAGACCAACCGCTGCTCTGTCGTGTTGAGAGGGCTGCGCCGGTGGCCTGTGCAGCATCAGCCGATCTCACAGAAGATGCTCGTTGGGCTTCAGGCCAAGCTCAGACCCACCACCAGCATTCCTGAGCCCTCCACAGCGCCCAGCCATTGGAATGGTGGCCTTTCCTTCTGGTGGCTTCTGCTCTTGGACATCGTGCTGGAGACAGCCTTGTCTGAGGCACCACAGCCCTTTGAGGTGTTGTGCCACCTCGGCACTGAGATTCCCAAAGGCAGCATCTCTGGTTGGACACCGTGGCCTTCAGCCTTCCTGTGTTTTCTCAGGTGCTTCCTCTGGCTTTGCTTTCATTAATTCAACACGCACACACAGAGCGTAAGCAGGCTCCAGCCTGCACATCCAGCAGCTGATATCCCGTAATTACCCAGCACAGCCCACCTGGAGAAGCAAGTTGTGAAGATGTTCACTGTGTCCTTCAGAGCAAGAAATTATCCTGGAGGACAAATTACAGCTCCAGCAGCCTTATGGGTACAAAAGGTAAAGTGAATGAGATGGAGATTTAAGTGATGCACTAGGAAACTGTGAGCAGGTGACACCTTGATCCGAGAGAACTCCAACTGGGGGTTTCCTTGTGGACGAAGGACCTGGCAGCAGTGCTGGAAGGAGATGGAAGGGGAAACCCTGACACTGGTGGTAGCAGATGGGGATGGAGGTAGAGCAGCGGGGAAGCAGGCATTAACTTAGGAGGTTGCCCTGCAGCTCTATCCGCTTCTGCCCGTCGTCCCTACAGCTGGCTGGTATTTTGGGGCTCTGGTTTCCCCTGGTTGTAGGAAATGCCAACATGGATTGGGAACTTCTTCAGGGTCTGGGAGGGTGAAGCTCAGCCTGAACTGAAACCAGAAAGGGGCAGACCAGTTTGTGAGCTGTTTTCCAGGCATACCCACTCCAGCTTTCAGTGGCAGCTAATTAAAGTGCTGACATTTTAAGACACGATGATGCGAAATCTCCTGCTTTGAGCCAAGTCTGGGCCGTTTACAGAGTTCAGTTCATGGATTTGCTGCCCAGAATCCCTGGGAGCAATGCAAGCAAATTAAGAGGGATGATGGCTTGTTGTTAAAGTGGTATTTTTCTTAGGCTATGAGCAAGTTTTTAGCCTTTGGCAGACTGATGTGATGTCAGGCTGCAGCATTCTGGAGATCCTGAGATCTCCAGAAAAAGCTGAGCTCCTGGGGCAGTGGTTGGACTTGATGATCTTAAAGGTCTTTTCAGCCTCGTTGATTCTATGAGTCTCTCTGGCAGAGGTGCCTGTGAGAGTGCTTGAGTTTTGGTTCTGCTGTGTGGTACCCGGCTCAGGCAGGGAGAACAGGGGAGGGAGAGTTCCAGCACCATGGGATGGGGTCAAGGGCAGGAGAGCAGCCCCAGAAACTGTAGCATCAGCCCAGCAGCTCTCCCCTGCAACAGCAGAGTGATGTGAAGCCCAGCTTTGCTGTTTTCCAGAGGATTGGAAGCTTTTGGGGTACCCCAGCAGGGAAGGCTGCAGCAGAGCCATTCCATGTGCCATCAGCGCAGAGTAGAGATGTGGTGTTGAGCTGGGGCCGGCTGGAAGGGAGTGAGCTGCAATCAGGAGATGTATTGTGGCTGTTGAACTGCCTGCACAATGCAGCATTTAGGAGACAAAGAGCAAAAGTCACCTCAGCACGGTGGGGATGCAGGAGGTGAACTGGGGGAAGGAGATGCTGGCCCTGCAGTGCAGGAGGACGCTGGAGGTGATGGGGAGCAGGCAAAAGGGGTAAGAGCACAACTGATTGTGGCACACAGTTCCTGGCCCTGCAGGTCTGCAGGGTGGGCATGTCCATGCCACCCCATGAAGAATATCCCTAGGCTTGATCCCAGGAGGCCTGGGAACGCCAGCCCCAGGGATACTGATGAACCCAGGTGAGGGGGGGAGCGAGAGGCAGCAGAGTTCAGCTTTGAACTCATTTTAAAGCCTTGTTCCACCCTTGTGGGGGCAACCGGGTGCCTGTTACCCCATCTGGCCATGCACCCGTGGAGCCCCTGCATGGCCATGCTGGTGCCAAGGGTGGCAACTGAGCTCTGGGGAGCAGGGGGCGGCTCGGTGAGGTCCAGACCCCAGCTCCTCATTGGAAACCGAGCAAATCGTGTTGGGAGAAAGCATTGGCTCAGCAGAGCAGCCGAGCAGCAGAACTCAGCCGCCGCGGCCGCCGTGGGGCACCGCAGCGTGCTTGGTGCGGGTCGCCGTGGGGATGAAGGGGAGCTCGGCAGCCTCCCCGCCCAGCAGAGACATTTTCTGCTCCGTCATCCTGAGTTTTCTGCTCTGCTTTGCCAGACTGTTCCAGGGAAGGCGGACGGCGATGCCGCGTTCTCCCAATGCCACCTAGTGTCTGCGCCGGCGGCCCCGGGCGCTTCTTCTCAGGCATCAGAGCTTATTTATTGCAGAACGATCTCTGAGGGCCAACAGGCTGCTGGGGCGGGTTATTACCAGCGGCACCTGCAGCGGGGATGACTGACTGGGGGGTGCACAGGCCGGGCTTGATTGTTTTCTCTGTCACTCCCATTTCGCACTCGAAGCCCACCGGGCAAGATGGAGCGAGGATGCAGTGACTTGTCTGGGGTGATTGAAGTCTTTCAGCCTTCAGCCACTTGTCTTTAGCCCCGGCATCACCTGAGGCTTAATCACTTCAGAAAAGCGCTGTCATGTCCCATTGTCACCGTATTGGGAGCATGACCTCTTTCCCATTTAGCTGCCATTTCAAAAGAATGTAACTTGCCAGGGGACAGGCATGACTCAGGAGACTGGTAATAGGATATAAAGACTTTGACCCCTGGGTCGCCCATTCGAATGCTGCCAAGGTCAGTGGCAAGAGCAAAGATGTCATTTGCGCGTTGATTATTTGGCCAAACACCCCAATACAGACGTAACCGGGCCCCTTTGTGGCAGTCAGCAGGGGCTGAGGGCTGTGTTGGACTCTGCTCCCACTTCAAGAGCATCCAGGGACCCCAGGCCCCCCGTGCCTGGGTTTCAGGACTGTGGGGCTGCCCTCGGTGCCCTTCAGCTTATGAGTTTGTCCTCCACATTCTTTCCTTACCATCACTGGAGGGGCAGGGTCTGTACAAACTGGGAGCACGCTCAGTTCTCCCTCACAGTGTGCCACAGCAGCATCTCCCCTCTGTGCCCTGTTGATTTGCATCCCATTGCAGAGAAAGGTTGTGCAGGACACGCATCCCCTTCTCTTCTCCCCACCATCATCTGCCATGGTTTAGGTCCCTGTACCCTCATCCCCATCCTCAGCCACCACTGGCCATGTGAATTTTTCTCATCGAGTCAGTTTGATTCCATGATTAATTAAGCCCTCCCTAGAAGTGAGGTTTACTCCCTGCAGTCTCAGTCATAAATGTGAGCAGATTAACGAGTGCTGGCCATGTTACACGGTCATTACCAGGCTGGGCTGTGGAGGGTTTGCCTGATTTCATCCAGACAGTCCTTGAATACAAGTTTGCCATAGGAGAGCTTCTAAACAGACCCAATTTATCTGCAAACCACCATCCTGGCCACATGAAGGAAACCTGTGCCAGAGGAAGCATCAGTATCAGCAGCTCTTATGGCAGCTTGGGGTTGGTGCTGACATGAAGCAGCAGAAGGGCTCATCAGCATCACTATGCTGGTGGGTGCAGCGGGGTACAGCACGTTGCTGCTCAGGGCTGCAGTTCCCCTTGCCTCATGGTACCCGCAGGTCCCGCTGCAGCAGCATCTCAGTGATGCTGGATGCAGATGCCTTTGCCAGCAGACCCCATCATCAGCGCTCTGCCCTCAGCTGCTGCAGTGCCAGGGCGGTTTCATTGCTGTCAGCCTCATCAGCAGCTCCTCCTGCTCACCACCCTCCTGTAATTGCAGCCTCCCTCCTTCCCCAGCAGCACTGGGTGAAGTGCTTTGGGTGGGAGCCTCCCGGGGCCCTGTGAGGCTTGTTAAAAACAGGGTTTGCAGCCCTGGTTGCCCCTCTCCCTTCCTGCTGAGCCCTTGGCTGTGATGCTGGGGCTGCACTGGCTTTTCCCATGGGTGCTGGAGATGCGAGGTCAGTCCCATGGCTCATGTCCCTGAGGGCCTTGTGCTGCTCTTTGCTGACACCCCCTGCTAGAGGTGGAGGCTGAAAAGGTGTGGGAGCCCCTCTAGGAAATCCTGAGGGTCTTTGTAACAGCATTGGCAGCTTGGGGAGGTGGTGAACGCCGCTGTGAGCTCTGGGATGGAGGATGCAGGGGCAGCAGCTGGGAGCCACGGGCTGGTGGATGGAAGGGGCTGACCCAGGCATGGAGCACTCCATTCTGCTGCAGTTGAGCCACCATCCAGCCCCTGCCTGTTCGTTTGCACTGATCTCTTTGGGGATTTTTAATTCTCTGCAAACAAGGTGCCACCTTCTTTGAACAATAATGGTGCTGGGCACAGGGAGCCCGGGCAGCGCTTCCCTGCTCACCACCCGCTCTCCAACTTCACCCAGGACCTGTTTTTCTCTGTTTGTTCAGCATCAATAATGGGATTCCGCCCTGCTAAACAGCATCTGCATGCAACATCACCGGCAGCAGAAGCGATTCCTGCTGAGTTAGTGTATAAAAGCCTTTGCAATCATCTTGTGCTACACGTCTGAAGGAGGATTTAAATATAAGGCTCTTTAATAAGATGAAAATAGCCCTTTCCCCACTGCTTTCCTGCCTGCTCTTTCTTGCCGCAGCAGCCCTCGGGTTGTGTCAGGGCTTGTCTGGCCGTGGGCTGACAGGTTTCCAAACCGCTCCGAGCTTCTCCCCTCCCTGCACCATCAGCACAGTGTCAGTAACGTGGCGCTGGCTCCTGCTGCTCCTCGCCACGTGTGTTTGCTCCTAAAACTTCCTCACTCTTCGCAGCTCAAATGTAAACCACGTCTCCTGGGTTTGAACCTGCAGGAGCCATAAGGTTTGCTGTGCTCCCCATCTGCAAAGCCTGTCAAGGAGGGGACCGAAAGGACAAGAGAAGCCATTATTGTCATCATTACTGTTGTTGGGTTCATGGTTATTTTACGAAGTGAACAAACTTTTCTTGCCATTCCAAAACCTTCGAGGACAAAGGCACATGCCAGTGGCCCAAGGAAGTCTTTTGCTTTTTTACAGCAACTTTTGCCTGATGACAGCAAAACCCCACAGAGCACATGGGCCAGATGGAGATGCCCCATGCAGGGTAGGTGTCCCCATGGCTTTAGAGTGGTGGCATCCTCTGACAGAGAGCAGAAGAGTGCTGATGGTCTCACCCATGACAGCCATTGAGGGAACCCTGTGCCTTGGTGTGTTCTGCAGGAAAATGGGTATAATCCCATTTACCTGCCTCCTCCGGAGCGGGCTGTGGTGTTTGATTCATGTCAGGAGCTTGGCTGGTGACTCCTGGATGAATGACACTATATAAATGCAAAGCGTTATTAATATTTCATGTTGTAGTGAAAATGTACTAATGGGGCTTGTTCCTGGAAGATAAAGTGCTGCCATTAATACACCTCCATGTCCCCAGCACTGTGGACTCGCATGGGCTGCCTGGGTTTGCCTGGTGGAGGGTGCAGCCTTCAGCACCCCTCTTCTGCCTCTGCCAAACCGAGATCCCCAGCCAACATGAGCAGCGGGATGGCAGCTTTGGCTGCAGAGCTCAGTGCCCATCAGCCCAAGGACAGAGGATGCTCCATGAGCTGCTCCTGTTGGGCTCTCACTGGCTGCTGTCAGCCCTATCTGCCCCAGAGCAGCTCCCGCCTCTTCCTTCTCCTCACCCTGTTGATTTGGTTTGTGCCTCCACCGGGTATTTGCCTGGTCGATGGGGGTTGATCTGACATCGGCTGGGCTGGACCAGCAGGACACGGAGGAAAGCTGCGTGGCCGCTCACCTTCCCATCCTGCCATCAGAGCAGGGCAGGGGGACCAGGGGATGCCCGTGGCTGTGCCCACACTCACCGGAGGGCTGTGGAGAGGCGAGCTGTGCTCTACCTGCACCCCACCACCAGCACACCCTGCCCATCACATCTGGCAGCTCCCCAAAAGAGGGGATTTTAACCCAGAAAGCCACAAGACCCCCTTTGGACACCCACAAGCCAGAACATCCCCCGTACTCAGCACTGGGTGCTGCTGTGTGCTTCCCCCCATGCCTGCCCCATGGGGGGACACAGCTCTCGGCAGAGCCACTGCACAGGCATGTTATAATAACTAACTAAACCCAGGCTTGTTTGACTTCAAACTGCAGAGCTCTCCCCTGGAGCCATCCGCAAACAGTGGTAATTTACTTTACAGCTGTTTAGATTTGTTTCTCTCCATCACTTGTTTCCAATCCCGCAGAACCGCAGATGAAGCACACGTTTGCTGCTCAGATGTCTCCTGCTGTCCCTGAGCTCGTGCACCCCCCACAGCAGCACCCACTCTTTGGCCCCTGCTCCCTGCTGCACCCCAGAGCTCTGAGCTGGGGGTCAGGCCTCAAAGAGGGGGTTCTCTGAGCTGGGGGCTGGCTCCTCGGCCCAGTGACAGGGATGGAGTGATGGGGAAGGGACTTGCCCTGGCTTGCAGGGGAGGGGAGCAGAGGAAAAGTGATTAATGAATTTCCACTGCAATAATCAACTGCCACCCCCTCGGCAGGAGGTGGGGAGGGATAAAGGCTCTTTGTAAGTCGCTGCCGTGGTGCAAAGTTTGTGTAAAATGGGATTACAAAGGGAGGTGTTTGGTTGAGCAGCTCCCAGTGCCTCCATCAGGGGCCCCCAAGGTTTTGGTCACATCATCCCTGCAGGTCCAAGCAAGGGAAGATGGGTGCAGAGAAGGGCTGGGGGACCCCCGGCAGCACAGGGCAGCAGATGCAGCCACTCCCCGCACAGCAGCAGGATTGGACCCTGTGCGCTGCGGGGCAGCCCTTCACCCCTGGGGTTCTGACAGCCTACAGGAGACGTGGGGATCTGCCTTGAGCCTCATCCCTTCCCCTTTGGGAATCTCCTCCTCACTCAGGAGCCCAGCGATGACTCATGTGGCGCTGGCACCGCTCGCATGCAGCAGGCGATGCGATCCTGCCGTGGGCCAGCACCGACAGCACCGGCCTCAGCGGAGGACACCCTGCAGGTAAGCGGCATGAACCCCCCCGGCTGCTGCAGCCCCCGGCCCTGGTGAGGTGCACACTGCAGAGCCCGACCCAACGGTGATGGACACATCTGGAGGTGTGCGTGGGGAAGGAGAAATCCGGGCTTTGCGCGTGTGTGTCCCGGGATCCGACCAGTGAGACCGGAGCTGTGTGCCTGGGGGGATGTGGCTGCAGGGGGTGGGCTGTGCAGGGCAGTGGGGTGGTTTCACCGCAGCAGCGCCGCCGGAGAGGGGAAGTCCCGGTTTACTGATAGGTAAAATGTTGAGGGAGAGCCAACGCCAAATCCAGCCCTGGGAGCCCCACTCGGCTGCGGCCCCACACCGCCTGAGGTGCACTTATCCAGTCCAGGGTCAGCTCTGGGGTCCTGGTAGCAGCTGAGATGGAGCGCGGTCGTTGTGCATCCCGCGCTGCTGTGCCCGGCGCAGGTCGGCACCGGGATCCTCCCGCGCTGCCGGGCGGGAGCGGAGGCGACGGCAGATTCCAGCGATGGGAGAGGAGCCGCTGAGCTCCGGGTGCGTCACACCCCGGCTGCTCCCACTTGTGTCCGCCTGGGCCAGGCCTGGCAACGGGAGGAGAAGTCATAACAAATACCTGCGCGGTGAGGCGAGAGACGGGGCGGGCGCAGGACAGAGAACCGCAGAGCCGTGGGAGCTTTAAAGGTCCCCTCTGAAGGATGGCAGAGGGCTGAGCCGTGGGTCGGTGGTTGAAGGATGCTCTTGCCACTGGAGAACCATCAGCCTTTGCCAGGCCCCCGTGACCAGTGACCGTGCAGAAGGGGATGGTGCTCTGCAGAGACCAGGTCTGAGCGGGGGCACGTGTCTGTGTGTGCAAGCAAAGGACAGAGGTGGTCCCCAAGGCCACCCAGGCAGGAGTGTGGCTCAGTGCTTTGGGGCACACGTGTTCTGACTGGGATTTCTTGCTGCTTCTTTGGTGTCACTGTGTCATGGGCTGTAAGGGATGTTAAAGACCATCTTTCACCTATCTTCTCTCTCCCGCCAGGCTAGCTAACAGGACCGGGGCACCATGAACTGGGATCTGTTCGAAGGGCTCCTCAGTGGGGTCAACAAGTACTCCACAGCCTTCGGCCGCATCTGGCTCTCCCTCGTCTTCATCTTCCGCCTGCTGGTCTACGTGGTGGCAGCCGAGCGGGTCTGGAGCGACGACCACAAGGACTTCGACTGCAACACGCGGCAGCCGGGCTGCACCAACGTCTGCTTCGACCACTTCTTCCCTGTCTCCCACATCCGCCTCTGGGCCCTGCAGCTCATCCTGGTGACCTGTCCATCCCTCCTCGTCATCATGCACGTGGCGTACCGGGAGGCCAAGGAGCAGAGGCACCGCGCTGCCGGCGGGGACGATGGCCACTGCCTCTACCCCAACCCTGGCAAGAAGCACGGTGGGCTGTGGTGGACGTACATGTTCAGCCTGGTCTTCAAGGCCGGCGTGGACATGGTCTTCCTCTACATCTTCTACCACTTGTACAGGAACTACACCCTGCCTCGGCTGGTGAAGTGCGAGCTGTCCCCCTGCCCCAACATGGTGGACTGCTTCATCTCCCGGCCCACCGAGAAGAACATCTTCACCCTCTTCATGGTGGTCACCACCTGCATCTGTATCTTGCTGAGCCTCATCGAGGCCACCTACCTCATTGGCAAGCGGTGCCGCGAGTGCGTCCTGGCTGGCAGCAGGGACAGCCATGACTGCTCACCGTCCAGCGCCGAGCCCACGAGCATGGAGGAGCAGGTTTTCCATGGGGTGGACTACAAACCCCCCACAGCCTCCATCCCCCCCACGGCCTCCAGCCCTGACGCACCGCCCGAGGAGGAGACTCTTCCCTAGAGCATCCCTTGGGCAGCTCTAGGAGCCGCGTGCCTTCATCCCCCTTCTCCTCTTCCTCCTCCTCCTCCGTGCCACCGGTGCAGGAGCACTGGGGTGGCAGCACCTCAGGTTCAGGCTGTGCCGGAGGCCCCTCTGCCTCTTCTATCCTGGAGAAGGCACGTTGTGTTGTTCTGCTGAACTTGGGGTACAGCCAGGTCCTGTAGGACATGTGCAGTCCCCAAGAGCCCACAGGGACACGCAGCTCTGTGCCCGGCAGCGGTACCCAGAGGTTGAGCTGGTCCTGGGGATATCCTTGCAATGAATAGAAATTCCTAACCTGTAGAAGTGATGGCCAAAGCAGTTGTTCTGTTCCTTGGGCACAGCAGCGCCAAGAGCATTCACCCCTGGAAAGGCATCGCTGCCACGGGCAGCTCCAGGCTGGGTTTGGAGCAGCGGTGACAAACCAAGGCTTGTCCTTGTGCCCAGCAGTGGCCAAACGCTTGCTGCGGTCAGCAGGCACCGGCTGCAGGCAAGCGGAGGGCAGCACCGTTGCCTCTCTGTAACCCCAGGCTTACAATAAACACATGAATTCCCGATTTCAAACGGGCTGCTGGGCGCAGGAAGGCACACCCAGAGGGGTGAGCGGCCCCGAGGACCCATGGGTGGCAGAGCCCTTTGCGGCTGTGGGACAATTGAAACATGGCACAAGTCTTCAAACCGGGTCGGAGGTGGTGGAGCGGGAAAAGGAGCCAGTGAGGGCTCGAGCCCCCCAGGAGCCTCCGTCCCCATCCCTCACCCTACACGAGCCACACCACAGGACCATTTCAGACTGATGTGATCCTCGTTAATAACACTCATTAACTGAACGGGGACAAGAGCACGTGTTCATTGTGGCACCATTGTGGTGCAGGGTGAGGCTTGCCGTGGGCTGCTGGCTCTTCCTGCCCGGCCGGAGGAAAACACCTGAGCAAAACAGCCATATAATGGAGAGAAAAACCGCCCCAACCATTGATTAAACAATAACATTAAATGGCAGAATATGATCTTGTTTATTGCTGTAATATGTCGCGTTCTGCCATGACTCAGGCAGCGCTGCAATTTAAGGCCATCAGCGGTAACTGAGCATTAGCTGGGATGAATAATTAGCAATAATTTCATGGCAAATGCACTCGTAAGTAACATGAACATTGAACATGGAGCTTGAGCTGGTGCTGGATTCGCTTTATTTAGAAGGGGTGGTTATTATTTTCTTCCATGAGCACTTGCAGTCTCTGCTGGGAAGGATGTGGGATGGGGATGCCATCGCCGTGTCCTTTTGGACCAGGGTGCTCTCAGTCATTGCCACTTTGCAGCACACCTGAAACAATGAACCAGCTCCCCCTGGAAAGGCTCACGGGGCAGAGCTGAGCTCCTTCCCACAGCCCACCCTAGGGAAAGGAACCAGCCTGGATGAGGGGGATGCTGAGGGCAGGCAGGGCTGCAGCATCCGGATGGGAGGACAGGGACCAGACCAGCTGCCCACCAAGGGTGGAGATGGCTGAGGAGCCCCGGCAGCATCCCTGGGACTCAGGCACACTGACACCAGTGAGGTTGGAGACATGAAATACGGGTGGATTCCTTCCATCTCTTTTGAAGTGAAGCTGTGCTGATCTTTGCCTTCCTTCTGTCCTCTCTCACTGCTGTGCTTGCTGGTTTGGGATGGAAGGGACCTTAAAGTGCACCCAGTTCCAACCCCTGCCACAGGCAGAGATGCCTTCCACTAGAGCAGCTTGCTCAAAGGCCCGTCCAACCTCGCCTTGAGCACTGCCACATGAAAACGTTCTTTATTAAAGCCTTTAACATCTGAGGGTAGAAGCTGTTCTCTGTGTGCAAGCCATTGCCTCTGGTTTAAAGAGCTAGGGCTGGGCTGCTTGTTTTCAAGCAACGTTGCCTGCTCTTGATCAAGCCTGTCCTCAATTAGCAAAACCCCGAGGTGTTCCCCAGCTGCAAGCACTGATCGCAGCAGAGGTGAGACCAGAGCAGCCACCCTGCCCGCCTGCCCTGCTTCTGCACATCAAAGTGGCAGCAGGAGCTGCTGCCCGTTGCGAGAGACCTGATGATCCAGTTGCTTTTGTTGTTGTACTGCTTTATCTGGCTCGGAGCGAGCATTGCAGCCCCCCCGCAAGGCTCCGGGTGTCTTGCACCATCCAGGCTTGGGATCAGCAGTGGCTGATGGGACAAACAAGGGGACTTGGCTTCTTTTTGATGCGTTTCTGTGCTCTGCACCAAGGGGAGACGAGGTTGTCCCTCTTGGTGCTGCGGAAGTGTGGGGCTGGAGGATGCACAACGCTAGGTTAAGAGGCAGGATTGGTGGTGGTGGTAAAGCAAACCAGCTGGGGATGTCGTGATAAAAGCTCTGTATTTCCCAGGCTTTGCATCATTACACAGATGGAACATGCTTGTGGGGTGCCCGGAAGGGCCCTGAATTTGGGGGAGAGGAGATTTAAAACAAAACCTTCCCTAACTGCAGCCCAGCCAGGGATGTGGAGCAGTTCACGTGTGCAGCAGCACAGGTCGGGGGTACCCCATCCTTCCACGCAGGAACTTGTTTGTTCCCCGCCTGAAAGCTTCCCGCCTGTTTGCTGGGAATTCCAAAAACCCTCTTTGCTGGGAATTGGAGAGAAACTCTCTGATTCGCGTCCAGGGGCCGGCTCCCAGGCTCCCGTGACTCCCATGACCCAGCACTTGCTGGGGAGGTCTCCTTCCTGGGGACATGCCCTGGATGGGATGCTGCTGGCAGGCAGGGAGCTGGAGATAAAGGCAGGGCTGGCTCCTGGCCCCGGTCAGTGGCTGCCTCCTTGGGTGCTCTGTTTAAGACCCTTTTAAAGAGGCTCTGAGGTTTTCCTGCTGGGTTGGGAGCCGCCTCCTCCGCTACTTGGGATTTTCCTTTATGGAGGACCCAAGGTCGGGCCACTGGAAGTCACTGGGTGTTTTAGGGATCACATCCAGCACCGAAGCCTTTCACCCATCACCCACCGGGTTGGAGCAGGGTGCCATACCCTGGTCATGGGCCCAAAGCTCCTCCGGGGGCTCCCCGGTGCTGAGAGCTGCTGAACCACGTTGGCACCTTACGCCTGTGCCCACGCCGGATCACTCATCAGAGGGGTGGTGGAGGAGGCACTGGGACTTGCCCTTTGCTGGGACGCCCAAATCCCCTGCTCAACACTGCAAAACACTGCAAAACACCGGGTGTTTCCGTTTCCCACCCAGCTGCCTTAGGGAAAATCTGCCCCTGCCAAAAGACACCTGAACTTTCTCCCCATGGCACAGTGGCCTCTCCTGAAATACCAGAATTGGAGGTTGCTGGAGGCACCCGGCCCCACTCTTCACCTGATCGTTACAGGGGCAGGGAGCCGCTGCCTCTGCAAGCAGCCAGTCCTGCCGATGGTGCTCGATGTCTTCCCTCTCTCCTGGGTTTTCAACTCGGAAGCCACAGCCCTCAGATTCCTGCCGCCCGCTCCGGTTCTCTACAGCATAGCTCAGATTCCTGATGCTGCCGATAGGACCGTGCAGAGGCACTCGGGGTCAGGGGAGGTTCTTGGTTCCCGGCTCCAGAGCTTTGCCGTGCTCACACCCGGGATGTGGGTCCCTGTCTGTCCCCCAACCCCCCGCGGGCTCACCCTGCTCCGCACCCCACGGTCCCATTGAGTGTTTGCTTTGTGTCTCGGGCTCCCGTTGCTGCAGCCTCTCCGTGCTGCTCTTCCCAGCCCAGCAAACCCTCACATGTGACCTCCTGGAGCCGGGATGCTGCTGGGAAAGTGGCTCCTTGTGTGCCACGAGTGCATGAGCAAAGCTCTCATGGCACCGAGCACCCAGCGGGGCCCTTGAAGCGCGTCCCCATGGGATGGGTGGCCCCGGTGCGGCACCGCACGGGAGCAGCGGGGAAAGCCCCGCGTGTGCTCGGCCGCGTGAACCGGGCAAGAGGAAACACATTCCGGGGGTAGGAGATGGGGCTGCCGCAGGGGGAGGCTCTGGGGAGAGGGATGGGATCTCCCTTGCAGGGACACATCCCAGGTCCCATGAGGATGTGGCAGGAGGCAGGGTCCTGCTGGGTGGGAACGCTGCTTCCACGGGCTGACACCCGTTCCGGGCCACAGTTTGGGAGAGGTCTGATCCAGGACACCCCTGTGCCAGCAGGGCGGTGGCTGCAGGTTGCTGTAGGTCGGAGATACCGATGAGCTGTTGCAAAACGATTACTAAGGCAAAAGTAATGCGTAAAGTGGGTTGTAATTGCGTAATGTGTGGTTCTTAGCGATGGGTGCTGGCTGAGCTGCGGCCGGGGGACTGCTGTGAGCGCGGTGTCAGCCCCGGCTGCCCTGCTCTTGCCCAGGGTTTGCTGTACCCAGAGCCACCCGTGCAGGGGACTGAGCATCACCTGGGCAGGAGCTGCTGGTGTTGCTTGCAGAGGAATCCGGCTCCGTCGCTCTCACGCAGGATTTGACCCGCCTTTATTGTTCAACCTGAGCGTGTGTGTGCATGTGTGCAGTCAAGAGCCTCTACCGGAGCTGGTTGCCAGACTCACCCAGTTACTGGAACAGAACAAACCACCCTTCCCTCCCCGCACTCAGCGCCGTGGACACAGCGTGAGCACGCAGGAGGGCTGCAGACAGCGCAGACGGGGAAGAGCTTCCCTGCTCCGATCCCAGAGCAGAACACCTCCCTCTGGTCCTTTACCGACCAGGCAGGTACCTCCCGGGTGCTCACAGGGACCGCAGGGTGTGGGGTGTAGGGGGACAGATCCATGGTGCTAATGGGGTGCTGGTGGAAGCTGTGTTGTGGCTGGGGCTGCTGTGCCTGCGGGGACCCCAATATTGCACAGTGCCACATCAGGACCCTACTGACAGTGCTGGAGACACTGCTCTGTGGGGCGGCACAGCCAGGTGAGGGGGGTGATGCAGAGGGATGGCATGGCCCAAGGAGCAGGATGGCCACCCCAGGCCTCACTCCTCCATCGCACCATTGTGCCCAGGGACTGAAAAAGGCTGAGCCCCCCCTGAGGGTGCTGTGCTCGCACCCATAGCAGGAGCTGTGTGCTTTCAGCCCCACACCCTGCACCCACGCGGGGCAGGACCCAGCACCCAGTGGTGACACAGGGGGCTGGCACACCAGGGGCTGGTGACGGTGCTGGGCTCCCCGGGAGGCAAATCAGTGCTGCCCACAGAGCCCAGCACACCAGGGGCACTGTGCTCCGTGGGGCACACAGCACGCACCGGCATGGGGCTGGGCATGGAGCTCCCAACCCCTTCTTGCCCTGCTGCTTGTCCTCCATGGCTGGAGCTGGTGCTGGACTGAGCCAGACACGTGAGTACCAGGCAGATGGGTGCTGGGTATCATGGGTGGCACTAGGAATGGGCATGGGGGAATTGGCTGGCGAGGGGGCACTCACCCTGGGGCTGTGCAGGGGCTCTGGGCTTCAGCCATGAGCACCAGATTTTGGCTGAGGAGGCAAAAGCAGAGGCTCCCGGGCAGCCCCGCGGGCTCCGGGCAGTGCTCCAGGCTCTGTTCCTTCCCTGCAGCCCCAGGACTCCCTGGACCAGAGGACCGTGATCACCCGTGTGCCATCGCACCGCTGGCCATGCCCCGCGCTGGGCACTTTCCATCACACAGCCCCCGGTGAGCGGGGAAGGAGCCTGAGCCCCCTCCAGGTACGACTCGAGGGGCACCGCGTGGGCAATGGGCAGCGGCTCCTTGGGTGGGGGAATTCTACTGTGAGGGTGCTGAGCGCTGGCACAGAGTGCCCGTGGGAGCTGTGGCTGCCCCATCCCTGC
>JAOEHX010041758.1:0-14685 GCA_025448015.1 Bolborhynchus lineola | reverse complement strand
CCCTCCCTCCCTCCCTCCTTCCCCGGCAGCTCTGGACGAGCTGAGCCCTCTGACAACCCCCTCCTGCCTCCCAACGCAGCGGAGGGGAGCGTTAGCCCCAGCCCTCCGCAGTCTTAAAGCACCACAAAGTCTCCAGAGGGAGAGAAAGAGCAAAACCAGAAGGAAAAAACCTGCAACCTGGTTTACTGTAAGATAATGGCATTAGTAGTGCCAGCTGCCTGTGCACAGAAAGTGCATGCTTCATCATGACCAACACATTCTAGATGGTACTCTGGAGGGACCAGCGGGTAACAGCATTAGGTTGGATTGTATGTAGGACAGCATTTACCTGTTCTTAAGGACTTCATACAAAATTTTATCTTTAAGGAAGTATTCTGACTATTGACCTATCTCACTTGCAAAATCCTTGCTGAGTTGACAATGTTTCAGTGAATGGAATAGGCTGATTTTCCTCTTATACATGACTCAACGAAAGAGTGTTAAGAGCTCTCCAGATTGTAACCTTCTCTTCTAGACAGGAAAGAGCTCTGGTTTGGCTTGTGATCCAGATCACAGAGCCTAGACCTGGATCATGCAGACATTTAGCTCATTCTCTTCATGGGAAAAGTGAATCGTCTTCTCTTTACATGCTCACACAGCTGGGCAGCAGGTTGAGGCAAAGGGATACTAGAAATTACTTTCCCAAGAAGGAAATTACAGTCACACTGGCAGCAAAGCTAAAACTGGCCTTTAAAGTAAGCTCGGAGGTAAAATGGAAATAGGTCTTTGGAACACAATGATGCGCAGAAAAGTCTGTATGAAAGAAAACTTGAAGTGCTTATATATAGACTGAACAAGAGACTGTGATAAAGGAATAAAACTCTGCAATAAAGCAGCAGCAAGAACAAAAAAAGCCTAGAAGCAATGAATGATGCAAAGTAGCAGCTGCAAAATTCCCAAAGCTTTTAAATTATGAAATTAATTACTGTTTTAACTTTTGGACTGACAAGGAAAATTATCTTCTGGGATATATTTTGCAGGGAGACAGGTCAGTATGTGTATTCTTGGATTGAGAGTCAGGTGTTGCAGTGATGGAAATATCTGTAGTGAACAGGACATATGAATGGGAGGAAAAAACGCCTGTGCTGAGTAAAAGGCAGCAAGTTTCTGGATATGGGAGATGTGAGAGTTGTCAAAAGCAAACTCCAAAGAATGGCTTGGAGCAGATGTAAGGATGGAAATGTTGGCAGTGACAGTGAAAGGGGAGGAAAATTAGACAAGTGAAGTGATAGATGTGGTCCTGGTGTCAATATGTTTAGGTTCTCAACAAGGTATTTAGAAATGTAGCTAAATGATTTATGTATTCACACTATACATGTCATGAGCATATCTCTCAGGTTTTGGGTAGCAGGGGGCTTCATGGTACCCTGTATGGGAGGAAGGCAAGAAGTGCCCCATGCTGGTGACAGCTGGCTGGGTCCAACACTTGGAAATGGGCATCACTAACTTGTCACACAAAAACGGAGATTCAGGATGCAGGAAAGGAGACAAAAGACAAGTCATCTTAGAAGTCTGTGGCCAGTGGATAAGTCACATCAGGGTAGGAACTCACCCAAGGGGACTGCAGCCCAGGGAGAAGTTCATGCTAGAGCAGAAATGAGTAAGAAGGCAAGAGCTCTGAAAGGAAGGAGTAAGTAACAAGGAATGGCAAAAAAAACCCTAAACTACTACACACTGACCCTGTGCTGCCCATCCCATAACTGAAGGGGCTGAGTGTAACCTGCGGCAAAATAAGAGGAGGAGAGAGGAAGAAGAGGTAGGAGAGGTGTCTGGACTGAATCTGAGCTTTAGCAAGGGAAGAAAAGGTGTTTCTCCAAAGTGTCTATTTAATTGATTGTCATCTTAGTTTCTCAATATCCAATCAGTAACTCAAAGTTTATTTTCACTTGCAATAAATTAAGCGGAATTCCCTGAGTTGAGTCTTCCTTTGACAATATATGAGTAGCCCTGCAAGCAAATGTAATGCCTCATAATACCTGCTAAAAGAAGTGTCTGTCAAAAGAAGAAAAGGAAAAATCATCTATTTTCAAGTTAAGGCAAACTGCAAAAACACTGAATTAATTATTTGTAATACTCTAAACATGGACTTAGCTTCCTCTTGCTTCTTACATAATTGTAGAATCATAGAATAGTTAGGGTTGTAAAGGACCTTAAGATCATCTAGTTTCAACCCCCCTGCCATGGGCAGGGACACCACACACTAAACCATGTCACCCAAGGCTATGTCCAACCTGGCCGTGAACACCACCAGAGATAGAACATTCACAACTTCCCTGGGCACCCATTCCAGTGCATCACCACTCTTACAGTAAAGAATTCCTTCCTCATATCCAATCTAAACTTCCCCTGTTTAAGTTTGAACCTGTTACCCCTTGTCCTATCACTACAGTCCCTAATGACGAGTCTCTCCCCAGCATCCCTTATAGGTCCCCTTCAGATGTTGAAATGCTGTTATGAGGTCTCCATGCAGCCTTCTCTTCTCAGGGCTGAACAACCCCAACTTTCTGAGCCTATCTTCATACGGGAGGTGCTCCAGTCCCCTGATCATCCTTGTGACCCTCCTTTGGACTCGTTCCAAAAGTTCCATGTCCTTTTTATGTTGAGGACGCCAGAGCTGCACACACTACTCCAAGTGAGGTCTCACGCAAGCAGAGTAGAGAGGCAGGATAAACGAATATATCAGCAAGCCTTCCGTAAAACTATACCATTTTCTTTATTACAGGATGGAGAGCAGAAATCTTATCTCCAGAAATATTTTTCTTGGTATATTACATATGCTTTCCTCAAAAAGAAATAATGATCAGTTGTGAGACAATTATTCCCCCCTTGTTTTGAAATTATCAAAATGTCTTGTTAAACAAGCAAAGGAAAAAAAACCCTTGTTAGATTGTTTCATTGTTGGTTCTTATATTAAATACTTTTGCTGTTGATATAACTTCCAAGTTGTATAACTTGGAAGTTGTACTGCAAATGCATTCATGCAGACAAGAAATGAATGTCTAGGAATGTATCATAATGCAAAAACGTGGTCATTCTGCAGAGTTGTTTTTTTAATGAGAGGAGGATCCTTCCAAGTTCTCACTGTGTTCATGCTCCCCATTTCTCTTGAAGGAGACTTCCCAGTGGACCTCACTGATGCGCAGCCTTAGCCTGTAATATGCATTCTTGAAGAGACTGAGTAACATCTGAATATGTGGAATCCAGTCGCAGAGGCAGTGCTTTGGGCTTCCTCAGGGTGGACAGAAAGTTGTACTTCTCTTATGAAGAGATGTGATTCAGACTCTTTCTCATTACTTACTTACCTTAGCTACTTCTATTGCCTTCTCAGAACTATGTCTCAACTCTTGACAACCTTTTGTGCATTTATCTACCACAGCATCCCTGTAAGTTTGGAGGTTGTTGTTACTCCTATATCAAAGAAGAACTGAAGCACAGGGAAGCCAAGGGCTAATCGTCTAAGGGATTCAAGTATTGAAATAGTTAATAACGCAAAAGCCAAATTTTAAGTGGGCTCATACATACTGGAACTCACAACCCTGTGTACTACCCAGTATTCTGGTACTTCATATAGAAAAGTTAGCTACTGCAGAATGGGATTCAAGAAAAATAAGTGGAGAGATATTTTGACCCATGGGAAACACCTAAAAGAGAGGTGCCCTAACATTCTCTGGGCAGTGGCCCAGGGGAGCTCATTGACTAAGTGCTGACACCACATCAGTCCTCTCTCAGGAGCAGGAGACAAACAACTTCTGAAGTTGTTCTGCACCCAACAAAGAGAGAGGTGGGTTCAAAGTATTCTCTGACAAATACCAAAAAAAAGGTTAACCCTTGTTGCTCTTTTTTCATGGTAGTTCAGTGGTCTACAGGATTTAAAGTCTACTCCTATTTTTTTCCAGTACTTTTATATCAAATTAGTACTTTTCCCTAATTTTTTTCAAATAGTAAGACCAAGGTCAACTTAAAAGATGTCACATAATATCATAGTAACCTCATAATCTCTGAGAGAAAAGAGTCAGAGTCCTTCTCCAAAGCAAGCAGGAATGCAATGGCAGTCCTGGCGTAATGGTTGGACTTGATGATCATAGAGATCTTTTCCAACCTGGTTGACTCTACAATTCTATGATTCCATGGATCTTCCACTCCTAAAGCTAGCACTCTCTGTCTTTGAGTATGGGATGACAAAGGGGACAAGGACACTTCCTCTACTCCATTTCCATGCTTCTGTTGGCACAGCAGACTAGCATGTGGTAGGGAGCAGGTCAGGGTTTTCATGTCTCCAGCACCTGAGACATGAGCATCATCATGCATGCTGTAGGGCTGGAAAAGACAGGAGGTGGCTGTAGACATACCTAGTTCTACAATGATACTCTGCTGCTGACTTTTTTTTTTTTTTTTTTTTCCACAGGAACATAGTGCAAGGTATATAATAACACAAGAATTCGGACTCCCACTCCCTGTGATTTCCCAAATATAAATTTCAATTTCTAATTCATGAAAACCATTTCATAGTTTGGTCTCAAGTCCTTCTGTCATCTGCCCAGCACTTTCTTTTTTCCTGAAAGTAGCTAAATCATTACCAATGCAAGTACAACTATATATATGTACCTCTAATGCAATATATATTGTTATGTAGATAGTTCGAAGAGATAACTTTATGAACGATCTTATGAAAGATCTTATCTTCATGTGAAAGCTATTTTAATACCTTACCAAAGGTAACTGGGGATCAGTTTTGCCCTCTAATTCCCTAAAATAACCTCAACCTTCTCTTCAGGCTGGATGAACAACATGCACTACTGTTAACTCATGTAGATATACTTGGCTCTAATTCTATACATGTTAAAAGAATCAAATTTGAGCAGCAGGGAGGAGGGGAAGAAAGAGAACAGTAGAGAAGGAAGGATAGCCCACACCAGCTAAGTTCTCCCAGTGTCTGTATGTACTACAACACATTTTAGTAGTCTGCTTACAGTTATTCCCCACGATGCTTTGTTGCAGAGATTTATGCCATAATTCCTGGATTCAAGTCCTTTTCAGAAGCATAGTAACATCTAAAACTTGGAGCCAGCTGGATCAAAAGCTAATTCAAATAGGTCCCCAAATGAGCATATTTTCAGCAACCATGTTCATGCTCATGCTCAAGGCTGTCATCTTTCCCCCTCTACCTAGAGTATTTGGGTCTAATTAAATATGTCTGAGCATGTGACAAGTTATGCTGGGGTGTCTCCTTATATGGAGGCCAGCCAAAGTTCCAAACTGTTTCATGTTGAGGCCTGGGGGCCCACATTTGGAAAAAAAGTGGCTTCATAGATGATAAAACACAATCTTGTCAACAGCTTCTAACTAAACGTGCAAAAGGAGCAGGTGTAATTTTAGAAAGACCTGAACAGCAAGTGACAAGTACACACTCAATCAAGGATGCTGATACAATTTCTGTCAAACCTTCTAGTTGTTTTCCCCAGTCTTCAACAGGCAGAGGATTGGCAAGCTGGCATTTATACAAGCCCCAGTCTCACTTAGGCTTCAACCAAATTGCTCATACTATGTATCAGAGCTGGATTAAATGAACATGAAAGCTGAAATCAGCTTTAGGTAGCACAGCCTATGCATTTTTTTTAACTCGTCACCTTACCTACCTGCTGTAGCTGCACATTAAACATACAGGATGGGGGGACCACTTCAGACCTGTGAATTCTCATCAGAGACTCAGGACAAGTGAGGAACTGCAAAATATCATTCCCTGTGATGACACGCAACAGCAATGTGACTTTGCTAGCACTTACTAAATAAACAAACAAATAAATAAACAAACAAATGAAGGCTGCATCAGCTATATCAAGCTGGGCCAAGAAGCCTAAAAAAAACCCAAAGCAGAGCAAAAATCTGCCACTGTCCTCTCTACCTGTCTACTGCTGATATACACAACTCAGGTTCAGTCTTTACCCAATTCTGAAACAGAATGACCAGTGCTTCCATAGTGCTATCAGTGACGTGGGAAGGTTATGTCAGATCAGGCAGTGTTAGGTGTTTTGTCACGAAAAACTGCTCCTCAAGTGCTATTACTGCTACAAAGTGCAGAATTAGCTTTCTGTGAATGCCTCGGCTCTGCTTCCCTTTATCATCTCAGTGAGCTCCTCTAGTTTTTAGCATTGTGTCTTAGCACAGTTCATCTGTGGAAAGAAGGAAAGACCCAAAACCAGGGTGAAACATTTTGGACAGAAGGCAGCTTCTTGAGCAGATGTTTAAAAGTATTTTTCCTAAAAATGTTTGACCTCATTCTCCCAAAATAAAACACTGTCCAGATCAACAAAGAGGAGATCTGAAGTGATTCTCAGCAACTGGAAACAGTAGGCAATACCAATAAGGAAACAGCATGATTGAATTTCTGATTTCCTTAGCCATGGCAATAACCCACCAATAAATCTGCTTTCTCTTCAAAAAGACAAAGCTCAAGACAGCACTGCATGTGTGGAGCCCTTCATTTGGGTCAGCTGTTTCATGTTCTGGTTTCACATTGAAAAAATACAGCATGTGAAGGCTCACTCAGACAAGACTAATAGCTCAGTAATAAATTGTTGGTGGAACAGTAATTGATTCATGAATGAGGTCTGCACTTATTAACATTACCTTTTTACAGTGATGCTGTTACTGTAAGAAGTTTTTCAGGGGAATACAAAAGATTTTAGATTACTCAGGAGAGCATGTTTCTCCATGGACAAATTGCTTTTGGTTTTCTGTTTCAGCTCCATCTGCCCTTGCCATTGCGGTGGTGCCTTATAGCTCAGAGGTCTGGGAGCAGACCGGCTAGCCTTCTCTTGGCCAGGTGGCTTCAGAAGTACACTGTTCAGTAAACAGGCATCTCAAACTGATTAACAAATAGTCAAGGTGTTCAAAACAGAAATGCACACTTATACACACAAACCACAAAGGAAAACAATGCTATGGGTCAACACCAAATCAATGCTCTCTTTAGTTAACTGCTGAAAATACTGCTGGCAGGATGCCAGTCAGAATGATAGCTAGCTTATAATGGCTATTACCTGACCACTTTGTAATGTTTTATTGTGCCTGAACAGGCCCAGGCAAGAAAGTACCTACTGGCATGTCATTACCATCTGTTGCACCATGATGAATGTGCACCTTGCCTCTTATTTGGTTCCAGTGGTATAGCTGATACTGTAATTTCGGCCACTGTGTACCCCACAGAGAAATGTTTGAGCACTTGAATCCTACCACAATACTAGTTACTAAGAAGGCAAAGAGGTCTAACTACCAAATGAAACTGCGTGAGGGACCAGAGCAGAGGAGCTCTCCTGATAGAAAGGCCATGAAGATCTGGGACGCAGCACTGGCTGACAAACTGAAGAGATGAGTGAGGGAAGGAAGTCTCCTGAGATCAGGTGACTGCTCAGGCAGGTGAGGCTTGCTAATGAACATGCCAAGAATGTGTTTGTCTGTCAGTTTTGTATGGTTTCAATAAAAGTTTTCTCAGGGAAATTTATATGCTTTGGTTCTGAGAGGCAATGAAGCTGAAGTCCATGATCAATAACTCTGAAATTTTATTCAATAACATGGAACATAATGTGCAAAATACAGCCATTTCATAAAGGTTCACCCCAGAACATGGAATCTGCTCCTCAAGGAATACCAACATAGACTTTGCTACCTTCCATTCTAAGTACAGGGTGGATTTCTTTGACTGTATCAGATGTGAAAACAAATCAACAAGCAGATATATGCATGACACAAACTTGTCATACACTTAAAAAGAGAATTAACAGCACATAACAGATACTACAGTCATGCCAAAATAGCACTGACTTCAACAGCAGGTTTGTCTTCAAGGATGCACACTCAGAATCTCCTGTTGTGCAGGAGCACAGGTATCTACTATAGAACTTGAAGTTTTGGCCTGTGAAACATGCACAAAATATTATCAATAAGTAATTACATTAAAGAAGTGGGTTTAGTTGTCTCAGCTGATGAAGCTTCGTGGCTTCAAGAGAGCATGCCTTTTTAATGTTATTTGTTTTACTGGCCTCCTCAGTAAAGAGCTGATGGAAGGTCCTTTTCCCTAACCTAACTAGGCAAAACTAGGTCTTCAAATCTGCTGCTTTTGCATGGCTTGGATTTCTAGGTGTCCTGTTAAGACCCACAGTAGGAACATTGTTTTAAAGCATCATCCAAGACTGAAATTTACGTTAGCAAAAACATCCATGGGGAGTGACATCTCTTTCTTCTGTTTCCTGACTGGAGCAAAACAGATTATGGAATTACAGATTTGCCAACACCGCCACTGCAGCGTGCATTCATTGCTCCAGATAGAAAGTAATACATTAAAAATGTATTGGTTAATAAATCCACATCAGATTTTAATATTAATCACCCCTTTGAAACTGATTCTCTACCAAATATCACAGTTAGTGGCTTCTTTGCTAACATGTTAATGGGTCATTAACTAAAACCAGTCACTAACTGCAGCTGTTAGTTTCCATAAGGATTTATTAAGGCAACTTCATGTATTATTAAAAAGAAAGTTCATGGTTCTAATGTTCTGAAACTTTGTCTCCCTCAGGTTTCCACTGATATTGCTTCAAAGTCGGAAGTATTTGCCAAACAGTTATGTCACTCAGTTCAGTTCCATTCTTTAAAGTAATATTTCTTGCTCTTAAAATTCCCTTTTGGCATGTTCTCCCTTATCAAGGAGAAAGCAGTTAATGTATAAAAGACAGGTGAATGTGTGAAAGTATCCTTCTTCTTAAAAAAATATATTTTTATATTTTTCATAACTACTAAAGCAAAAAGAGGTAGGCCTGGTATCTCAAAAAAAAAAAAAAAAAATTAAGAAAACATAGCAAGTTGAGTGTCACTGTGATTAAAACCGCTAAGAGGGAATCCCTCCTCACACAACACGTTACTAAACCATGAAACTCATTGCCACTACAGGTCACTAGGGCCAAGACCCTAGTGTTCACCATAGAGTTCAAACTTTATACAGACCTCAGGAATCCTACTCCCACAATTAAAAGACAGTCTTGAACTCTAGAACATGAAGCTTAGAATTGCCTTAACGACTTGCTGTGGTAATTAATTCCACAGTCAAACTCCAAAATTATTAGAAGTCAGAGTGACATACTTGGGGTGAAACTTTAATATTTGCACACTATGTAGTTCTTCCAATGGACCATGGATGAAACTAAGATCAATCTAGTATGAGAAGGTTTACACTCCCTTGCACTCCTATATTTTCCTGACTTTGTATCTCTCTCCTTCCCTTTTTTCCTTCACACTGCAGAAATATCAGAAAACAGGAGTTTCACACATCTCATCACATTTCTAATATTCTTCCAAGAAGAAAAATATGCCACACTGACAGTTTCCATGTGGTGACATGAGGAGAAAAAAACTTTTTCCCTCTAGCCTGTGAAATCTTATTCAGGTCCACAATCAGCTCTGTGCTACCCTTTTCCATGTCCTTGAGCACAATTGCTTTGACTTAACCAGGCTCCTGCTAAAATGTGCAAAGTTGTGGGAAAGAAAGGGAGAGACAAGAGCCTCTGCCTCACCCAAATGCATTGCAAGAGCTGAGCTTTTGAGGTTGCAGTTAACTTTCCAAAGTTTTTCACTAGTTGCTGCATGTTGGACAGTGCATGAGTGCAAGCTGTTGGCCTCAAGAGATATTGAACATCCAGATTCCTTCAATAATATACTTTTCAAAAACACGCTGTCACAAAAATTGTCAGATTTTATTCAATGAATTTATATGAACCCAAACTAATCAAGCCATCAAGCCACAGTAATTAACACTGCTGCAAACAACAAAACTCTGACTTATAGGCTGCTAAAGATTTGTAACCAGGTACTAAATGGTTCAAATTACATTCTGTATTGTTACCCGTGGATAAGCTGATATTATTTATGAATGCTGAGTTTTCTTCATATTGCCTGAATTTATTTCATGTCTTCAAGGAAATGCTGTAGAGATTCATCTACTAATATTGCAGTGGTAGCATCTTAATTTATATCTCTTGGGGAAAAACAGATAAACAACAGGCTTCTGAATGATATCTGATGGTAAAACTCCATTACTTCCCATTTTTAAGAAATCATCTGTGAAATATTCTTGTATATTACAAAAAACAAACAAAAAATCTTCAATAATATCCCTAAAGCACCTTTTCCATGGAGGTTCCTATAGCTAAATACTGATTTATGGAAAGCCTGATTTTGTGCCTGATTAGTTATAACATCTCTAGCAATAGTTGCACTGCTTTGTTTTATTAGTAACTGCTAGCTAACTAAATAACTGGCTGTTTTCATAATGTACTATACCTTTGTAAAACAAGAATTCATCTACAACAAGAAAGTGAAAGTGTGGTGTATACAATTGCTAAACTTACATGCAACAGCTTTTACATAAGCTAATGTGTTTCTAGTGATAAAAATAAGTCTTCCAGATCCATATGAATCCTTTAAATTAGGAAGACTTATGTTTCATCACCACAAATACATTCTAGCCGCACAAGGTACATAGATTTCTTTCTTAACAGAGGTGTTCTAGATCTAAAGGCTTGAAAAAATTCTGAAAACATGAGCTTAAGATCACTTTTAACAAGGATTAGATTTACCATCCAACATATTATGGAAATAAAATACTTGATTATATGAAATTATGTTTGCCAAGGAATGCAGAAAAATATGTCTATTTTCACAACATAAAGTAGCCTTCAAGTGAACATTTTGATACCACGCCTCATCAAAGGTCGATCACAGAATCCTACTTTATTTACATACATCCATAACTCTCTAGTGTAAAAAACCCCACCCCAAACAAAATAAAAACTCCTATTTCCAGTAAGAACCCTGAATATGAAGTCATTTCCTCACTTCCAGTCAGCAAAACATCAGCTGCTAGTTTTCATGGTCCCCAAGTCTTGCTTTTCCACATATGATATGATATGCCTGCATTCTTATACTCATGCTCTCTTTTCTATGGAAGGAAAAATAACCTGTAAGATTTATGAAAACCATCTTCTGCTCAATCTGTTCTCAGGTCCTCTATCACAACGCCTTGATGATAACACGATGGTGTCTTTTATTAATTTGGAAAAAGATAGCCTGTAACTTTTGCTGGATTCTTTCCTAAGCATTCCCTTACCTTTCCAAATACCCTAACTTATCTAATTTATTGTGCTTACTGTTACCTTTTCTGTCTGAAGCACATTGTGTGCTCTCTGCAACTAAGAATATATTCAGAAGAGTTTTGGGCTGGAGGACAAATGCAGACTTCGGCTGCATTAGGAAGTTTCTTGTCAGCAGATTGAGGGAGGTGGTCCTTCCCCTCTGCTCAGGACACACTTGAGACACACCTGGAGTGTTATGTCCAGATGTGGGCTCTCCAGTACAAGAGACATGGACAGACTGGAGAGAGTCCAGCACAGGGCCACAAAGACAGTTAATGGACTGAAGAATATGAAGAAAGGCTGAGAGAGTTGGAACTATTTAGTCTCTAGAAAAGAAAGTTCAAGGGAATACCTTATCAATGTGTAAAAACACATGACAGGAGGCGTAAAGAAGCCAAAGGCACTCTTCTTGGTGCTACCCAGTGAAAGGCCAAGATGAAATAAGCATAGGCTGAAATACATTAGATTCCATTTTAACATAATAATTTTTCTTTTGCCAAAAGGGTGACCAAATGCTGGAAACAAGTTTCACAGAAAGAGCGTTCAGCATTCATCTTTGGAGGTACTATAAACCTGACAGGACATGGTCCTAAGAAATCTGCTGGAGTCCACTCTGCTTTGAACAGGGGAACTGGACTGAAAGCTTCAAAGAGCTCCTTTCTAACCTCAATTATTTTCTGATTCTATAATTCTGGGTTGGGTTAGGTTTTTTTCCCCCAAATAAAAATATTTTTTATAAAAATTTTAGTCACTAGAGAAAAATGTAAACACCAGAAAGAAATTTATTTTATGCTAAGACAGAAATGAGGCTGATAACATCAGGTGCACCTTTTCTCTCCAGTGCAAAGAAAGCTCAGTCAGCTCTCACTTCAACATCCAAAATTAGATAAGACGAATTCCAGCCTTCGTCACCAAATCATAATCAGCACCCACGTTGCTGGCTGGGGAATTAAAGGAATTAAAGACATGCTATGTGGTACAATATAGTGCTGTATATCCATAGCTAACTAATTGGAGGAACACCATTCTAACAAGGTAACTTTGCTTCTGATACCCAAGCTAACTCAGATCTGTCTCTGTGGCAGTGGCTTTTGCTGTGTGGCTGCATTCTGAGTGGTCTGCTCTGGACTGTTACAAGGCAGGAGCAGATTTCATTCTAAGCATCACCAGAACAGAAGCTAAACCAGAAGACTGGTACTCCTTCCTGTATACAGCAAAACCTAATGCCATATCTACAGCTCAGCCTGGATTTAAGGACCTGATGTTCTGAAAAGTGGGGAACAGATCACTGAAGAGCTCACTTTGCAAGACTCTTCACAAGAAAATCCTAACTTGACTGTTAGTGGAAAACAGATGATCATGTTATCCACCGGCATGAGGAATCACACAGAGCAAAATTTGTGGCAGTTAGAATGCAGCTATACAGCTACTCATGCTTGCATAATCATATTAAACATTTTCATTCATTTCTGCTTGTTAAAGTAATATCATGACTTCCTTTAGTTTCAAACATGGCAATGAAATGAAGCTTTACTTCCCTCAGCCTGCTGTGCAGCTTCAGTGCCAAAGGCAACAGCTTTTTAATCCAAAGCAACAGTTACAAGATGAAATAAATTTACCAGCACAGGGTGTGGGGAGGAAAGAAATGAAAAAGGGAAATGGGCCCTTTTCACCTGGCCATGTATAACCGTGTGAGCTAAATTAAAAACATACATTGTCAGCTGGAAACTCATTTGCATGAAGAACCGTTGGCAGGTTTTGACAGTGTATGGGTAGAGCAGGGTTACAGAGCTGCCTATCTTTGCCTTCCTCCCAGCTGGTCCATAACGCAGAAGTGAGAGCTGGGCACCAATTCTACTGCAAGGCCAAGGCAGCTTTTATGAATGTTATGTCACAGGAATCAAAGGACAGTGAGTAAACGAGAGAGCCTGCTTTGGACTCCATTTATAACACAGAGCAGGACAGAACTAGACTTGGAACAGAAGCCTCCAGCTCTCCCTCAGGGACTTGCTGCATAACGAAGGAGATGCTAATTTTGAAACACAAAGATTGAAATGTATCAGTCATGAAAGTGCAGGTACCTTCTTTTCCAGTCTGCTCAATCCTCTGTTGTTTCAATAGACAGAAAAGACTAACAGTTCCTTCCCCACTGCAGCCAGCTTTACATGGAGTGTGCAGGTATGGGTTGGGAGTGTTGAAGAATTAAAAGTGAATTGACAATGGTCAATGTACCTTAGTTCAGTATCCCCAAAAGTAGAGAGATTTTTACCCAGTGACTTCATTGGAAGCAGAACTACTGCCTGAATAAATGTACTTTGGTTGCTATCCCTTTACTACAAACAATATTCTTAAAGGCTTGAGTGATAATTAAAGTTTTTAATTCACCTGGCCAGCTCAGTCTCACTGGTGACACAGTAATTTTAGCCTGTCTCTCCCCATCACTGAGGCAGCACCTGCATCTGACTGTTATGTGAGTCTCTTGAGCAAGCAGAACTTGCATAACTGCCTTCAGAGGCATTAAAAGGCAACTTGATCCTTCTCCCGCAAGTTGCCTGTACTTATTACTGCTTAGCCAAATGGGTAGCCTTCACATTTGTGGGATTAAGCTACTGAAATGAGAAAGGATTGTTTTTCATTTTGTAAAGACTACATTTTCTGATCCTTCAGTGGCATCTCCTAAAGCATCTCAGTTTCTTACAGATGTCTGGTAATGCTCTGCATAGGTTGCTCATCATCTCTCTCATGACTGTTCTTCCTTCAACTTCATAAGCTTTTTCTTTATCAATTCCCACCACCCTTCTTTTTTTTTTTTTTTTTTTTTTGTTTTTGTTTTTGTTTATGCTTTTGTTTCCCAGGATAAAGAAATTAGAACATACATTAGATGCTTATTTTCCTGGAAGTATTTATAGACATAATTTGAAACAGATAAACTCAATTTTTCTATATTTCAATTAATGACTCTCTCCTCGCATGTGCTGTTCCGATTGTGAACTTGAATTGTGTCTTGCTTTCCATTTGCAAGTCATTATCAGGCCAATAAAGCAAGAAGAACAAACTCAGCGTTGGGTATATTTAGTGAATAGGTAGTAATGCTCAGATTTATTGAAAATCACTTAGGGTGGTGATTTCTTCCCAGTAATATTTTTCTTTTTTTTTTTTTTCTTTACCTAAAAATGTCACTCTTTTTTCTCAATAAGCTATATTGAGCTACTCCCTGTGATGAAGCACTAGCTCTTGTAGTTCTCCTCAGCTATTTAGTCTGAGTGAAGATTTGATTAGAAGCTATGATTTCTTTGTGTAAAGATGAAGGAAAGAATTGTGGTCACACATGTAATGACTGATGAAAATAGAACAACTGCCATAAGGGACCTGAATTAAGCATTTTTGTTGCTTTTTAGAAGAGGCTTCTTTCAATTTGTTTAGGAGTTGATGTTAGTATTATAGGGAACAGGAATATATAATC
>JAOEHX010041756.1:9935-37483 GCA_025448015.1 Bolborhynchus lineola | reverse complement strand
AGTTTTGTTCCCCCCCCCCCCCCCATCAAAGAGGAGCTCCTGGTAACTCGGCTGCACCTAAGGTAGCCTGGAAAAGGGGAGGCAAGGGCAGGGGAGGGAAGCAAACAGCACATTCAGCGCTGCCACTAAAGGAAGGCATCTCCCACGGCATTGACTGGTTTGGTGAAACTACAGCTGTTCCATAAAAGCTCATGGGAAGTGAGCAGACCTGTCAGCAGAGGATTGCATACCCCTGGCATAAGTGATGCTCTTGTTGCAGGTTCTTTCTCCAAACAGGTAACAAAAGAAATAACCCTTCAAAGGCATTGAGAGGACAAAAGCAAACAAAGGTGCTCATTTACAGAATGTGGGTAAATTATGCCATTAAAATAGCTAATGAAGACACAGAAAGGAAGAAAAAAACATACTGAAATTAGCTGAAATTGGCTGCATCCTATCTGTTTCAGCATTTAAAGAATCAAAACATACAGCTCTTTGAGTTGTATGAAAAAAATCTCAGGTTAAGCATCAGGCTGAATTTCATACCTTGAGACTGTTTGGTGCTCATCTGGGGGTTCCTTCAAATTCCCTCGGGCATTTTCTCCAGGTTCCTCTGAGGATCACTGTTTTTTGAGTTACTTAGGAAGCAGTTTTGACTGTATCCTCCCTGAGCTGTTAATGGGTCTGGCGTTTTCGGAAACACTAATGCCCCTTCAGCCAGATGCTTTAAATCTCCTCTGCCTGATTAAACTATTAGCAAATCATTATTTTGCTGAAGGATAAAATGTTCTTTCCCAGATGAGCTAGCCAGGCAAAAGTTTCAGTGCAAATACTCTCCTGGATACCAAACCTTATGTTTTGCATCGATGCTAATTGTCACCCATGCTTTTATACACATAGGGTGAATACAAACAGTACCTCATCAGGTTTCAGCTGAGATAAGAAGTGATGAAAATCAGGCTGCTTGGGGCAATAAACCCCCACCCATCTCTGAAAAATGCATGAGGGGAACCAGGTCTTTCTAAAGTGGCTTAAAAGCAGAGCAGGCAGAGGCGGTGTCATGACACAAACTCTTGCGGTTCAGCACCACCATGCCCATGAGTGATTACCCAAGCACTCATGCTGCCCTCATTCCTGATCTGCCCAAGCACATTCTGCACATATGAGGTTCTTGTGAGACCAGCAGTAAGCAAAATCCCATGGGAAGTCCTGTCTAGTTACTTATTTCCTTTCAGGTGATTCATCTCATTTATCCCAAACATTGACATTCAGAAAACATTCCGAATGCCAGGTATTTCCTCACCTTCCAGCCACCTGTGCCAAACACATCCTCAGCACTGAAAACGTGTGTAGGAAGGAGGTGATCCCATATTACCTGTACTAGATGAAGGCTGAGTCTCTTTTCCTCACCCACCCACACACAAATGTTCACGTTTCAATGAGTGATATAAATTAACAGATCCTACGCAGTGTTCCAAGAGAAACTTCATAAGTTCATCTGAGGCCTTCATCTTGCTGTGTTTCAATCTGACAGTGTTCCTCACCTTGAAACTTGCATTTCACTGTAATATTGTATCCTGGTGTGGAGCTAAGCAGAACTTGTTCAGGAAGAAAGACTGTCCAGTAGAGTCAGGCCAGAGTCGATTCAGTCATAGATGCTTTAACTACTAAATCACACATTTCTGATGAGACACATGCCTTTTTTTTGTATTATCTTAGAAATTTAAAATCTGAGAGACCAGTCCCTAATGATGTGCTGAGTGCCTTTGTCCTGTGTTCAGCAGTAGCAGTAATTTTTCTCCTTCTTAGTAGCTGGTGCAGTGCTGTGGTTTTGACTTTCAGCCTGGAAACACTGCTGACAACACCAATGTTTTCAGTTGCTGCTCAGTAATGTTTACTCTGACCAAGGACTTTCTGAGTCTCATGCTCCTCCAGGGTGGAGGGGAAGCCGGGAGGAAGCAGAGACAGGACACCTGATCCAAACTAGCCAAAGGGGTATTCCACACCACAGCAAGTCATGTCCAGTATACAAACTGGGGACAGTTACCCAGAAGGGCTAGATGGCTGCTTGGTTGGGCTGGGTATCAGTCAGTGGGTGGTGAGTGGCTGTATTCTCTTCCCTTATTATTTCCCTTATCATTATTATTATTGGTGGTAGCAGTAGTGGTTTGTGTTATAACTTAGCTCTTATCTCAACCCGTGGGAGTTACACTCTTTCGATTCTCCTTCCCATCCCTCTGGGAGCCAGGTAGAGGAAGAAAGGAGTGGGGAGTGAGCAAGCAGCTGCGTGGTTCCGAGTTACCAGCTGGGCTTAAACCACAACAGCCTTCAACACCTGTGGAATTCAACAGAAATTGGAACACACGCCGAATCTAGCATAACTAAGCATAAAACGAACAAACACATTTGTATTTAAAAATTAAAATGATGGGCTATAGCCATGATATGATTTGAAAAGTCTACTGTTCTGTTGTTCGTTTGTTTTTTCTTCCACACAGAAATTTCACTCTTTGTTTTTCTACTTTTTTGATGCCTTCACTCCCAAAAGCCTGTGTCTCTTTTTAGGCTACTCTACAGGATTGGATTTATTGCCCTTTGAAAATGTTAACCAGAAAACCTTTCCCTTAAGTTTGGAAGATCTTTTCCTTTGTGGAAAAACTAAGTGTAAAGAAGATAACACATTCTGATTTGTCATGCGCCCTTTCTGACCTATATCTCAGCCCTCTCTCACCTTTACTGTAGTTTCTCTAAAGAGACAAATTTTTCCCAATATCTTAAGAGACTGTTTACCCTCCTGTATACCTAACAGCGGAAGACATCCTCATTTATTCTATAGTTGGTACCCTCCTCTGTAAGAGAAAGATGAGTTTGGGAAGGTTTTGGTTGTTTGCAGTGGGTTTTTATTAATGTTTATAATTTAAATAAATCAGTACCTTTTAAACAAGATCACGCATGTTTCAGAATACATATTTTAGGAGTCAAAGGTGTTAGTTGACTGAAACTACTGTGCTGCTGCAAAGATACTTTTTGGCATCAAATATGTCCTCATTTGAGCCAGAGCAAACCTTCATTGGCTTGCTGCTTTCCCCCTTCATTCTTTGTTCCCATTGAAAGTTATTGCAAAGTGAGAAAGTTATTTTTTACATCAACTGTTCTACTAAGAACCAGTGAAAGATTTACAGGTTCCCAGATTCCTGCTTTACGATTATGTCCTGTAAGCATGGAAACTGATAATAGCATAGAAACAATGCCAGCCTTTGCTTTCACCATGACCTGCTTTCCACCAATTTAAAAGCACTCAGTCCCATTAGCTTACTTTTATAAGCACACTGGTCTTGAGAATATGGTCATCATATCCAGAAAATTAATTTTTTTTTTCCACTATTTTTAACCAACTTTAAACTCAAAACTACTCAACACTTAAGTTCCTGCCTAAAACTTCCCTCTCTGCTACTGCCTTCTAAACTGTAACAAAATATAAATGAGACTGGGGTTCAAACAGTAAAAGAAGGTTCCTCACTCTACTGAGTTTATTCTCCTTTTTATCACCTACTTTCTGGAACTAAATATTTCTACAATGGGTAAACACGGTTTCACCCCTTGATCGTCCCTTTTCTCAGAGTAGCCTCCAAGGATTTGAAGACAAACACACCCCTTCCACTTCATTTGTAAAGGCAAATGGTACAATCTTCTTTCCCCCCCTGCCCGGTCTAATAAAGACATCAATCTTTGCATTTATAAAGGCAGGTATCCTTCCTCTAGACCAAGACATGTTCCAGCTACAGCCTTTATTCTTCTCTGTGTGAGACAATGCATAATTTAAAAACTGCTGGACAAACAATTTTCTATCTGATACTGTCCACATGATTTTGTTTGCACTTGCACTAGAAAGTGCACTAGGACTATGGTGTTTTGCATTACAACAGACAGCAGCCAGTAATTATGAAAAGCCTAATCTGAACCCAAAATTAAAAAAGTAGAGTCTGTGGAAGGCCCATCTTTCCTAAAGCAAGCTGGCTGTAGCAGCATCATCAAAGGAAGCAAATGAGACCCAAAGAACTCACACTGCTTGCACTTTCAAACATAGCTTTTAAATACTTCTGCAGCTGGATCTTTAATTCACTGCACTCTACAGAAAGCACACAGAGAAATGGAACAGAAAAACTTTTCAGCATGAAGTACAACAGTGAAAATGCTCTAGAAAAAATCTGTAATCCAATTACTCTTTGAGTGAAGATATCCCAATTATATAAAAGCATTTTTAAAAAAAATCATCAGTTTTCTAAAAGTTGAATCTCCTGCAATTTTGCCCAAAAATAAAATGCAGGAACACTAGAATAAACTTTATAAAAGTTTCAATGCATTACACTTGTTTTAACCCTTTTTGTTACTTTCAAGGACTAGAGACCTCTTTGTGCCTACCAGTGCTCCCTGCTAATGCTGCAGCACCTGGAAGTGCTAGTGAGGACAGCAGTGCAGCACAGCCCAGCCCACTCTCCTGCTGAACCCTGTCAAGTGTCAGCTGTCTGGGCATGGCCTTCAGTAGAAATTTCCCAGGAAAAAAAGCTGGGGACAAATACAAGAGTATTGTCCCAGTTTGATGGCTCCTCTGCCACACGAGTGAAACCTGCTGGTCTGCGTGTGAGGGCAAAGGAGGCATATGGTTATTGCAGAGCTGTCCTTGCAGCAACCAGACCTACCCTGTGTTTGGCTTGGTCACACCAGCTCGACAAAAAAGAAGTTAAGGTGGTCCTGGGAACAGATAGATGCCTTCAGGGCAGAGATGCAGCCAAAGAAGTTGCCTCAGAGAGAGGAGGGAATGATCCTTGGTGTTAACATCAGCTTGGAGGCCGAATCTTGCTATTCAGAAACTTCTATAGATAATTTTCTACTTTCCTGATTTACTGATGGAGAAGAACAGCCCAAAGCACTGCTGCAGAGCACTGTTTCAGAAGGGCATGGTAATGAAGATGAAACTCAAACCCAAATATTTCAGCTGAGGCTTTGTTTGATCTAAACTATTAGCATAATAAAAACTAATTGTACAGATATTACTTTTTTTTTAACATTAAAAATGTAAATGCACTTTTTTTTTTTTATATTAAAACTTCCCTCACACACTAGAAAAGGAAATTGCAGTACACCGTCATAAATTATTTTCAATCTTCTCTCATGTGCAGCAGTGGGAAGTAATCACCCTGTTTTGCTATCTTGATATATCTTTAAAGATACTCATTAAAAGAAACATACATCCAGCAGGTGAATAGAGATAACTGGTCATCAGTGATGACAGGCAAAAATACACAAATATCTGATCTGAAAAAAGGCCAGGCTGGAAGCCAGACACATACTGAACTATCCACTTTACTTGCTGTTTATTCAGCTCATGTCAGGATGATTCAATGCATCTTTACATGTAACTCCTTATTCATACAGCATCTTCTAGTCACAAAACCTAGCATTTTCCATTTCTTTTTCTAAACAAAGGATAGAACAGTAGAACGGGAACTTGCCATTCAACAGCGGAAACAATTTCTAAAGCTGGGAAGCTGGAGACACTAGGAAGAAAAGGCTTTAATGAAACTGGCCGCTGTGCGTGCCAACTGTCAAGATTTAAATATTCTTCCAAAGAACACTGACTGAGGCTTCTTCTGTATTTACTCTTTACATCTCAGTTATTAGGACTCTTTGAATGATGTGAAAAAACAGAATTCATGAGAAATGCCGTACTGGAAACAGACAGGCTTTCCTTCCCTGCCACTAGTCTGTAGCTGCACTCAATGACCCATTAACTTATTTTTGGTAATGTACGAAGCCAGCACCAGGACACCAGGACATTTGTGACTAATTATCAACTAGGCACAGAAATTCACCACTAGAGCCTCAGCTGATCCAGATCCAAAGGAAATCTTTGGAATTTCTGAAATACAAGCATTATAGTTGCTGCCTGGTAAGAAAACAGTTTCCACACACGACAGAAAATATGTTCATATTTATGCTGATAGAAGCTTGTAACCCATCAAGGGGCAGATATATTCACCCAGGGCAGCATCACTGACATACGGGTAAAAACATAGTACTGTTTTGAGTCACTACTCCAAAGCATGGAGGCAGTAGAGCTGTGACAATTTTCCAGACTGACATTTAAGTTTGTGATCCTTTTTTTACTGTCTTTTGTTCATTATGAGATCCCGCATTCTGTGGCAAAAAGATGTGCTACACAAAACATCTTTGCTCACTACACAGCCTTCATTCATCCATTCGCAGAGCACAGTTTGTCCTGTGCTGTGGAGGAGGAAAGCTCTTGCGGGTTTGACTTTGGTGTCCACTGTGACACGGCTTCCGAGAACAAGCCTGGAGGCTTGCCAAGCCCTGCTGCTGCTGCCTTTGGCAAGGTTGGACCCCATCCCTTGGACTTCCAGCACTAACAGCAGTGCCCCCACCAGCCAGCTCACAATGCAGGATTTTACAGCATACCAGCATTTATAGTGATACCTAAATGAGCAGAAGTCTTGGCTGGGAGCATATCTAATAACTAGCCAAGAAAGCCTTCAGCATTATAGGAATCACACAAACATTCCACAGTTACCTTCTCTTGTGAACCAAGACAAAAGTTTAATTTATTTCCCTGCGCACAGAAAGATGGAGAACTGAGGGAAGCACATCACATTTTCTACTCTACTATGGAAAAAGTAGAAGGTCACTATGTAATTAAAGATCAAATGATAATACATACACTAGGCGGAAGGCAGAAATTTTAATTCTGTATTTTGTATCTTTTAAGAGCTCAAATTTGCAACCTTAATAACATTCTGAATTTCTGAAGCAATGTTAATTCCTTTCAACTAATCAAAATCAGAAAAGAATGAAATATCTTTTCATGAGACACTGACATGAATAATATTCACAGAGCGGAGTGGTGACCACTAACATATCAATACTTATTTTAACTGCCAGGCATCAGCACCTGGGAAAGCTTCTCCTTCTACCATGGACAGGAAATAATTGTCTGCCATCTGTTGTCAGAAGCTGACCAACTAATAGCAATGAGCTATAACAATAAGTGCTGCTGTGTATTATGTCTTGATTATATGGAATAGGAAAATATGAGCTTCTTAGTGACCAGTGACTTCCTTGTAATTGCCCTACACCATCTCATAACTCCGTCCATCCTTCCTCCATCTGAGGTTCTCAGTCACAATCCTAAATGCAAAAAGATCTCCAGGGATGTGCAGAGACCCAGGTGAACTGTCTGGGCAGTCTTGGGGCACTTGCCCCCACCTCCCTCCACATCTCAGGAGAGCATATCCTTAAATGAGGCCACCCATGATGGTACTAGGCCTCTCCCTGGAAGAGGCCCTTCCCCTGGCAACAATCGGATGGAGATCTTGAAGGAAAAAAGCCCCAGACTGTATTGTTTTCTATGCAGAAACATGGAAATCTCACAAACATTCCTTTTTGTAATTCCTCCCACCACTTTGAGAAGCCTCAAGGGATGATACCTGGTCAATACTTGATTTCAATTTTGAAAACACAATTTTGTGCATCGACTCTGTGGCAGTTACCATTCCATACCTCTGCTCCTGAGTACTTCTGTGTGCGCTGAACAAGCTCTGCTAAGCAGACTTCATCGCTGACTGGCATGGACTGAAAATGAAGTTTGAAAATCTCCTCGCGAGTGGCTGCATCTGGCAACGGCACATAGATAATTCTATCTATTCGTCCTGGTCTCAGCAAGGCCTGCAATGAAATCACCAGAGGAAAAGTTACAGCACATGGCACATCACATCAATAAAGTAAAAATGACAACTCAATTAAAAACAACTATGCCACCAAATAATAATTTCAGCAAAGCAAGAGGCTGCACAATAATAACCAAGCTATGTGTGAGAGGGGTTAATATCTTCTGTTAGAATGGACCAGTTGCTGAAAAGACAGTAAGGCTACTCAGCTTGTGAAATACCAGTTTATGGAAAAAAGGAATCATAAAGAACCATAGCCATTTTCCTAAAATAATAATTTTGGGCTTGTTGCAAGGTGTGCTGGAATGTTAGGACTTGGCAGAAGGACAGGTGGCAATGGACACATCCCAATCTCAGGTATTCAATTAAGACAAGAGGGGAAAAAAAGGGCTTTGAAGCGAAACTTACATGCTGAATTCATGTTGCTTTATTCCAAGCTATTAGAGCTTCACATGCTTATTGAGGAGCATTTTACTCTAGCAGGATTTTATGCAAAATAAAGTAACAACAGAGGCCAGTAATACTCAGTTTCAAAAAGGGAGAGGAAAAAAACCCATAGACTTGCAAAAGCACTATAACTAATACATTTTAGTATCAGCTTTGAACAGTTGGAAATACCCTGATTTCTCCTTCTCTTGTGCCACAAGACAACTGAGAACTCCACAGATTAATACAGTTAGAAGCTAAGGCCTCGACTTTTCTGTTTCATGCACATGTATTGGCCCTTGCACTTTGGTTTACCAGGGTTACTCAGATTATACATAGACTAGGGAGGGTGACAGAACAAACTCTGGGCAGCAGTTACAAACAAACAATGGCCACAAAGGGTAGCACGGAGGGCTCAGGCTGAATAGGGTGGAAATAAATCTGTAGAAAAGAAGTGCAGCGTCGGCGCAGGTCAGTGGAGCGGCTGCAGAAACTCTGTCTTTGAGGGGTTTGCAGCTTAGCCAGATGAAGCCAAGCCCTCCCGATGTGCTGCTGGTGCTGGATAGTCCCATGCTGTGCAGCAGGGGGGCCCCAGGGCCTCTGGGAGCCCCCTCCAACCAGACCAGAATGCCTGTCACTGTGCTTTCTGGACAGGGTCAAAAAGCAAACATTATCTATATATAAAACAATTATATCCAATACACAGGAGAAGACAAGCTCTTAAATCTGTGAGAAGAGAGGAAGTTCATGTCCCTAATACTTCTAACAATAGCCAAGTTTTTTGAAAACTGTCTACAGCAAAAAAAAGTAAAACCTATCCCAGCCTTTCTTATTTGACATTTGAAAAAAACCCAAACCTGTGCATAGCCAATGCACATAAATAGTATTTAAACTATTTTCTGAAAACTGAACAATGTTTATATGATTCAGCATGTAACCTAAATTGTTTTTACGTTATGGTTCTCCCCTGGGCAGAGTAGTTTGAGTTCCAGATGACTAGAGATATTGCATGGCTGTCCTGGGCTGTCAGCCAATAAGTCTTTTCCCAGCCTGATCATGTCAGTGAAAGTCATGCTGAAAAAATAGTAGGAAAGAGCTTTCCTTCCTGCACAGCATTGATCACGTTAACACCCTTCCTAAAGTTTCTTTATAAAGACTGTTGTGGTGCTTCAGAGTGGAAAAATGTATCCTGAATATTAAGAGATGTCTTGTTATTTTTAAAACAGAACATGAAAACCCTCAGCAGAAAGTGCACAGCACTGCAGTCTGTTGCATCAAGCTCTGTAAGGCTACAACAAGGTTGTACTAGGAAGATGAAAGGCCTGTATCCAGCCCAGTGCACTGTCTGTGGCAGTGGCCAGTGCTGGATCCCTACAAAAGACAGCAAGAAACAAGCCATCCTCTGATATTTCCCCAGCAGACTGTGCTACTTTCCACAGCACAATATATTCCCCAAAGAATTCAACTCCCTGATGATAACTCAACCAGTGTGTAATTTAGTGTCTAAATCACCTGTGTATCAGGATGTTGCCATTTTTTGCTAACATACTTGAAAGAGAAATTTGCACGTTTCTAGACTAGGCTTGGAGGGAGAGGAATACTGCAATTGTGTTCTGCATGCTCTTAAGGAAATGCTGATAGCTAAGTCTATTATTTGAAGAAACAACAAATGTTCACAGGAGCACAGTGGTGTGTCTCTTTTAAATCAAGGCAGGTTTAATCAGGACACCTAGGTAATTCAAACATTTTCTACAGCCAGCTTAGCTGCATGCTGATGAATGACCATGGCTGTTGTACAAGTGAGACAGGAAAAATACTTGATGCCAACCAGCTCAGAGCAAGTGCTACGCTGCACTGCATGGGCTTTCAGTTCTGAGATACAGGTTTCTAACACAATGTCAGAGCACTCACACATGCAAAGCACAACTGCAGACATAAAAGAGTGAATATATTTTTTTTTTGCTCAGTTACTAAAAATTGTATTTCCTTCAGTTTGTCCCAAATGCTTTGTGTTTTATATACAGTTACAGTTGGAGGCCCAAGTTTTAAACACACTATTATTACTTTCTGCTACAATCAGGCCTAGGGACCTTACCCAAGATGGCCAGATGTGCTGGGGATTGTACAAGAAAAGCACAAGTCAGCCTCTGGAGAGCTTGCTGCTTAAACAGACATAGACAAAAAGGAGAGAAGAGAAAATAATCTGTAACCCCACTTGGGAGAGGAGTTAAATTCCTTCCAGCCTCTGGAGAGGAAAGGAGATTGAACTGAGGGCTGCTCTTCCCCAGCCCTCCCAACAGTCCAGCTGGATGGAAAATGGGGTGACCCTGAGTGCAGCCTGACTGCTCCTCACTCTGCTGTCACCACGCTTGTCCCTTTGGCAAAAGCTGCCGGCCCCTCCCCTCTATGCTCTGGAGGAACTAAACACAGAGGGAGATGGTGAGGAAGGGGCCTGTCTTGATCCATCCTGCATTACTAGAAAGCAAATCCCCAGTTAAAGACCGTAAGTGAGATGCAGAGCTGCTCTGCTGCCTCCTGGTCTGAAAGCAATCATCAAGCATGGCGAGGCCATTCGGGTTTGCAGGACATCACGTTGCGCTCTCAGGCTTTTGGTCTCTACATACTTCTGATGGAGATACTTTTCCTTTTTGGAAAATAACTGAGGAATCAGACCAGAGCTGCACATAGAGGTTGGCAATAAGAGAATAATACATCCCTCTTGATAGTTTTACACACTGAAGTTTCTTCTGGAGGAAAATAAGGTCTTCCTAGGTTGCTTAGAGAAGCCTATTGTGGCATTTAATGGGGACACCTGTAGCAGCATCAGGTTTAACACCGAGGCCCAGGTCACACTTACTCCTGCTGCTGGCAGCAGCACTAAGTTTGATGGATGCTGGCATCACCTTTTTCCTCATCACCGCTTTTCTTATGTACCTTGTAGCTATTTCTCTTCTCAGTGGGGTGTTGTGTGATGCAGGCTTCCTCACTGGAAGGGTTTTGGAGGTGGCCGCTCCAAGTGCACCATGACTTTCATAGGCCATTCCAGAAGATGGAGCTTCAGTCTTGCAATTTGCACTTTGAAAATCAAGAGTGACAAGGACACCCACGTCACCTCCAGATCAGCCCTGCTGCCCATGGTGGGGTATTGGGATACAGTCCTGACTGGTGAGGCAGGAGGTGAAGCTGAGAAGGATGAATTTGGCAGGAGAAGGCAGTGGCTTGGCTGTGCAGGAGCAGCAGCAGATGAGGGAGGGTGAAGAGTTGAAGCAGGGCTGCAGGTTCAGGCAGATATGAGCTGCCGGGAGTACAGAATTAGCCGCTCGCGGCTGGGAGATGCAAAATTGATTTGAGGCTGGGAGCACACAGAAGGTGGGAAGTTGATGGGGCCAAAATTAATTGATGTGTGTGCAGAGCTACGTAATTCACTGATTTTGAGATGTAAGGCTTGCATAATTTATGTAGGCCAGGAAGGGCACAAAATTAACTAATTGGGGTTTTGGTAGAAACCAGAACACTTCATACCATTAAGCAATTCTTTTGCAAGTTTACATAATTTTTTTGTTGTTACCACAACCGTTACAAAAAGGGTCTAAGTGCACATGTACTGAGAGGTTACCCATAGTACACAGATGCAATACTGTTCAGAGGAGCACTAAGAAAGTGAGATAATCATCATGTAATACATAATAACATTGATAGCAAAACCACATATTAATTAAGAAGAAACTGCTCCCCTTTTGAAAAGAAATGCTTAAATTTTTCAGTAATTAAAATGGAGTATTACTTCAAAATTTATCATTGGAAGAGATAGCTAGATCAAAGATGCGTATTTTGTGTGTAATTATGAAGATAATTATTTCATGAAACAAACCTTGAATAAGTAAAGCCAGCAAAATATCTGAGGTTTCTTGTTAAGAATAGACAAGAATTAACCTTAGGGCTTTGTTAATTTTCCTCCTCCTTTTTTCCTTATTCTTTTTTTAAATCATCCATTTTAGTTAGCTTTTCCAAAGAGCTAAATTGTCAAACAATACAGAACTTTAACACTGACAGAAGCATGCCCAGCTGATGAGCTTTCTGTGGGATAGAAAAATATGTTTCCTGCTGAAGAAAGGATAAGAAAGTTGGGACTGTTCAGCTTGGAGAAGAGAAGGCTGCGTGGAGACCTCATAGGAGCCTTCCAGTATCTGAAGGGGGCCTACAGGGATGCTGGGAAGAGACTCTTCATTAGGGACTGTAGTGGTAGGACAAGGGGTAATGGGTTCAAACTTAAACAGGGGAAGTTTAGACTGGATATAAGGAAGAAATTTTCTACTGTAAGGGTGGTGAGGCACTGGAATGGGTTGCCCAGGGAAGTTGTGAATGCTCCATCACTGGCGGTGTTCAAGGCTGGGTTGGACAGAGCCCTGGGTGGCATGGTTCAGTGGGAGGTGTCCCTGCCCATGGTGGGGGGGTTGGAACTAGATGATCTTAATGTCCTTTCCAACCCTAACTATTCTATGATTCTGTGACATACTTTTACAGCCATGCCTAACTCATCAAAATCATGCTGAATCAATCTTTTAACAGAACAATGTACAGAAAGGGTGCAGAAGGGTAAACTGACATTAGAAAAAAAAAACAACAGAATTAAAAACTATGGTGCCAAACTGACAAAATTTTCCTTAACAAAACATAAGCCACACAGTAAACAGCATATTGAGGTTTGTAAGCGAAAGCAAGTAAGTTCAGCAGGTAATGAAACTCATCTGGAGAATCAATGCTATTGCATAGTCTCTGCTGCAGTTCACCTCCACAAGTAGGAACAGATTTTTAGACTAAATTTAAGACATTTCCTGTCAAGACATTTATTTTAATGCAGAAACTAAAAAATTGAACAAAAAGTTGTTCTTTGGAACTGCCTTTGGAGTCCCTTGGGATTAGACCACAGATGAAAATGAGAGGAATAGAAATAACAGAACAATCTGTTTCCTTTGTAACTAAATCCTTCCAACTTCAATTAACAATTGTAATTCATAAGCCCTGGTTGTGGTCCCTACTTACACGGACTCCCAAATATCAGAGGTACTCTTATCCTGTAACTTAATTGGGTAACTCCATTTTTTTTTACTTTCATGATTACAGTACTTGAACATATCTAAAGCATTTTAGCCATATTTTTCTGGCAGTCTGTGCAAGCAGTAACTCTTTGTGAGACCCTTTCAGCAGTTTTGCCCATATGTCGGAACAGATGTGTTGCACGTGTGGGAAGTATTAAGGTAAAAAAGATAGGCTGAGGAAGCGAATTTGTTAGCAATGATGAAAGGGCCTTCTTGTGCCATCACATTTATCTCTTGCAGGAGTCAAGTCAGTTCCCATAAACGTGCTTCTCCTATGCTTTTGAGGCTAATCTCAGTGCCTGATATCTTTGCTTTCACTGTATGCCACAGCAGGTCACTCTCCAGCATAAGAGACCAGGAAGTGCTTGGCATTTTAGGATCTTTGAAAGTGTTAAGTACAGGAAGCTCATCCATCCTGTTTGCTAGACAGGCTACTGGAGGCTTTCTGCAGTCGTGGATTTATTACCAAAATTAAAAGGTGCTGAGGAGAAAAGACATATTAGAATGCCACTATTAAGGACTTAAAAACCACAGCCCACTGTAAAGATAATTTTTATTGTTCCACTAGGTTTTTATTCCCTCTCTCTTTGGCATGATCTGCTTCAGGAGGCAACCCCAAATTCCTCTGGTTTAGGTGACACCCTTACTTGCTGTGTCACAATGCTGGAGTCTTGTAATTACAGGCTCCTGAGTCAAGTGATACTTTTCTTGCCAAGAGCCCCTTTCTCCGAACTCTTCCTCCTCCCCACCTTCTTCCTTCCATGCCAATGTCTGTCACCAGCATCAGAACATGCCAACATCTCTAACCAGTTCCCCTCTGATGACTTGTTTGCTAGTCACCACCCTTGTACTTCTCCCAGGATTCGTGCACATTACTCTCTGCTGTTGTTACACATCTACAATTCCTTTCAGGGTGCAGCAGTTTGCTTCTTTAACTTAGAATATATCCACGACTTCAAAAACTGCATTTTATTAAATACTATTGGAAACAAGCCCCAACAAAATGTTGCAGTCTCCTACTATCAGTCCCTAAGCAAAGACTTCACCTTCCACATAGATTTCTAAAAATCAAGTTGTACAACCCTTCCATCATGACAGTCTTGCTCAAGACCTGGAGCATTGTGCAAGCTGACAAGAAAAGACATGACAGGTTTGACAGCAGGTGCTCAGGAAGAATGAGCACTATCAAGTGGCAGTGAGCACAGTGGAAACATTTTACTCAGGCATTAACCACAAGTACTAATTAAAGGCAGAGAACAAACACATGGTTTGATACACCAACAAACAGTAAACCAACTTCAACAAGGAGAGAGTTTATATCATCTGAGTCCAAACTTAGATGAATCAGCAGAGAATTAACAATCTGAACAACCGGAATGCAATGTACCCTTCACTTCTGAGCAGCCAAATGTCTCTGCTTCTGTAGGATTCATCTACTTCATCTTCCAGGCCTACTACCATTAGTTAATCCTTCTCCTTCAGTCACCAAGTTTTGCTCATTCCAGTTCATCTCATCAAAAGAGGGAAACTTTTCTGTGCAATTCAATAAAAAAAAAAATATTTTTCAGAATTGCTCCCTTTGTTGGCAACCAACAGGAACTAACACCTTCAGCTATCACTATAGATCAGTGCCTTAATTACTGCAACAAAACACGATTTATCCTACAGTTGCAGTATGCAGAGAAATAACAAATTCATCTTCCCTTATCAAATGCAACCTAGGAAAAGAACTGCCTTGAATCAATAAAAAACAGTGACATCATTTGCTTGAATCACATACACTACTTCTGCAGGTTTCATAGCAGATCAGTCATTTTCACTAATGGTGGTAATTTTAAACAGATATGAGCATTACTTACATACATTATAAATAGGCAGCATTTAAAGACCCTCAAGAAAGCAAAAGTTTCCAGAGTTGATGTGAAAACACATTCAGCCTCCAGAAGCCAAAGGGTTCAAAGCTGCTTTGATTTTATTTTCTTTACCTGACATCTGCTGTCAGGCAAGAATTGGGTCCCACTTTGTGCTGAGTCCCTAACCATCACCACCACCATGCAGTGCCTGCCACACAGACAGTCTGTGTGCCCCAGCACCCAGGAGTACTTGCCTTCAGTCTGCTTTCCTCACCACAGCCCTTGCCTCAATGCTAAACCATGGTATTTCAGGCTGCTCTGGCCTGGAAGTAGCTGTGCCTCTGCCTCCTTTGGGGATATGGCACCAAGCATGTAGTGCCAGTGACTATTCAGCTGCCTTATCACGTCTGTCCAGCACAGGGAAGAGGCTGCCATGCCCTCCTGCCTCTTTAGCTCCCCTCCCATGGTCCCTCCTGCACCACAGGATGCACTCCTGCACCAGACAGAAGCCACGGTTCCATGTGGCTAAAAGGTGACAGAGAAGAGGGACAGATGGTAGGGTTACTACCTCTTCAGAGGTCGTAGAAATGGCTTGTGGATGCAAGAGGAGAAAAAACTCTGCAAAAAAACAGGCTTGTATTTCCAAACCAGTAGGCACCAAAATATACTCACCTTTTTAACCAGAGTAACAACAGCATCTCAACTGCTTTACATCACAGTCCTGCCACTGAGTTTGATTAATATAGCTAATTCAAGGGGAATCATGGAGAAAACTTGAGGAGACTTGTTTCATTGCAGCAATGAGACCGTGTAAACACAACTGTGAGGAACAATGTGCTCCTTGGCCCATGCAGACAATACCAGAGCATATTTTTATGTGATTTTGTTCAGATGGGATTAAAATATCTCAAGAAACTGAGTTTCAATCACTTCTCTTGGCAGGAACATTTGCAGGCAGATACTCCACAGCTGCAGAACCAGTATCTCCATGCTTTTTTTCCCCCTGATATTTCCAACAGTTAAATTGGTCAGTTGGCACAAATTACCACAGTGCTCACTGGGAGCCAAGCTTTGCCCAGGCCTCTGTCTATAAAAGTCTAAACCTGTCAGTAACACAGCACGTTTTCAAAGCGGTAAAAGCAGTGCAAATCCAAGCAATCTTACTGATACAATTACAGATATTCCAGTTTGGCACCACTGAAATTCAGCTCCAAATCAAATCTCTCATGTGGTAGACTCAAAGACATGGAGGCACTGACAGGGAACAAGGCTCTCCTGCCTGCTTTGTGAATACGGTCTCAGAAAAAAATTAAGCAACTTATAGCAGAGTCTCCACAATTTGCCCATACTTTCAGGACACTCAACAACATGTTTTCAAGCCACAAACTAGGTAAAAATCTGTGCCAAATCTTTCTTTGTCTGCTTGTTCAGGCTGCTGCTGTGCTGCTCTCTCCTCGCACCTGCGCTGAGTGGCTGCGGCACTGGCTTCCTTTGCAAGGGGGATTTCAGACACAAGATCTTGCTCTCTCCCCAAGTCCAACTTGAGCAGTTTCACCGCAGTGACATGTGGACAGAGGATATCCCTGTTTCTGGCTGTTTTCCCACAATGTTAGCAAGGAGCAGGAGCCACTTAGTCCTTTGCCACTTGCTGGGTCTCACGGAGCGGTTTTGATGTTCCATCTTCAGGAACTCTCCTTCCCCTCTAAATGCTATGCTGCTCTTCCTCCCCCATTTCTAACAAAATGATTTTTAGTAAAGTTAAAATTAACTGAAGGCAAAAAAAAAAAAATCTATCATCAGCCAATAAACAACGTAACACACCCTCTTCAGTGCATGTTTACGTAAGAAAGTCTTCGGTGCTCCTGTCTAAGAGGCGCAAAACCTCAGGAATGTCAGTTCTTTTTTTATTTTCCCTGGGTTTGGGGGTGGGAGTTTAATAAAAGAACCCCTTTAGAAAAGATAACAATTACATGTAATGTAACCTGGAACCAGACTCTTTTGGCAATTAATCACCCAGGAGCCGTTGCAATCCTGCAGGCTGTTTCTGACAGATTTTGAGAGCTTTACAGGAATCACTGGGATAAGATGTGCCTGGGCTGGCTTCTCACGGGGACCGATAATGTACAAAGTGAATTGTTGGTTTTGGAGTGGGTTTTTTTTTCAGCCTGTGTATTCATACACACAAATACATAAACACACACAGAACCATGTGCACCCATATATACATTTCTACAGGAATGTTTCTTTACATACACAGAACAACTGCAGAACTCGTTTGTTAGCCCAGAGGCAAAAAAGAGAAAGAGAAACAACAAAAAAAAAAAAAAAAACAACCCAGAAAAAAAGAAAACGCTTTTTCTTCCTCTCAGCAAAGTAGAGCTATCCATCACTTAACAGAGATACTTCCTGTTTTCAAGCAGTTGGGAAGGCATGACTTCCAACCCAAATACTTGGCTTGGCAAACTATTCCTGTGTTGACAGATGCTTTTATAACCACTTCATTCCACCTGAAGTTTCAGTATAAAAGGAGGTGGTTTTTATTGGCTTTTTTTTTTTCTTTTCTGAGGGAGGAGAAAGAGAAAGCAGAAAGGAAAGAGAAGGAAAAGAAAGGAAAATACCACAATTATAACAGCGGGATGACAGAGATTAGCATAGCTCTGACAGATGTTACCATGTAACCTCAAAATGACATGTTAGAGAAAAAAACCAACACCAAACCTGCTCCTTGTAGGAAAGAGAATTTTGAACTCCTGCCAAAATGTTACAATTCTCCTCAGAAGCTTTTGAATACTGTAACAATGATCTACCATATAATACCATATTTTCCATACATAACTATGCCTTTATATTACTATTGCTCTGACTGATTATATTACCAGCACAGGATGAGATTCTTTTCAGATAAAACAGCTTAACCTCAAATGACAAAAATCTGTAGCAGGTCAGCTGAATTGGGACCTGCCTTGTAACAGCTTTTCATCTTCCATGTTCTGTTTTTACAGGATTCATTAACAGGACATGCTCTAAACACTTCTTGAGACTCAGTACTTCAGTGTGTGACAAACAGCAGTAAAAATGTGCTGCACAGAGGAAGATGGATTTGCAAAGCTGTATGATCCACTTTCCATAATCTTTTGTCATACCATTTTCTGTATTGCTTACACCTGGTTATTTCAGTGACTACCCTATCACAAAAATCTTGATGATTTTACCTGGCTTGTGACCAAACTTAACAGACCCGTCTAACTAACACAGTAAACACAGTGTAAAAGAAATGTTCACAGAACAAATCAGGTATACGAAATGAGCTACTTCTAAAGAAAGGAAAGATCAGCAGAGAGGTAAGCAGCATTAAGGAAACAAGAAACAGTTTCAAAAGGAAATCAATGACTTTCTCTTGTTACAGCCAACACTGTGGTAGAAAAAGAGAAAAAAAAAGCTTCTGGTTTTCATTATTTGAAAGATCTTATTTTACTACCATGGCTCTTTCAAATGGAAGACCATTTGAAAGAATGATGTAGAGCTTAGTCACAATAACTGTAAGCTAAAGGAAAAGTCATTCAACTTACTGAGAGAATGAAAACACAGTACAAGAAATACCACTTATTTGTACTTGGAAACCAAGCTGATCTTGCCCTTTTAAAGTCTGTCTTTAGGCTTATATTCCAAAAAGACAAGGAGCGAACCAAACAAATCCCAGTTTAAACCCTTCTCTTTGAGAGGCATAGCCCTCCCGCCTCTCTGGAACTAAAACATACTGGGTACAATGCAGATGCCAATACCACTTGAGACCAGCTAAGGTATCCTGGATATCTTCCTAGCTTCTCCCTGCCAAACGGATAGCTAGTGGCCAGACAGGAACCTGCTGAGCAGAAAAAATAGCACAAGATACTCCAGTTCATGGCCACCGAATCCCAACCATGCTTTTAATATAAGAAAAAACAGAAGACAGACTATATAGGCTTTAATTCACTAACTGCCAGTCCAGATGCCTAGACACCAGTGAAGACCTCTCCCCTTTTCAAAATATGCACTCCTAATCAATTTTTTAGTTATAGACTGAGGAGAAAAAAGAAACAGATAAGCATATACAGTGGGAAAAAGGCCTCTAACCAGCATCTGCAAAGTGGTGCTCACACAAACAAAGCACTGCTTGATGCAGGACATGTAGCTGCAGACACAAAACATGAGCTTTTAAATATGGCCACACAGCTAAGGAGCTTTTCTGGGGCCAGATGAGCATATCAGGGAAGAAGACATTTTACAAACATCCAGATACAGCCACCAAGGATGCCACCAGCCTAACAGTGCAGGTGGCTGCCCTCCAGAGATGGAGAAAGTGCAGGGAATACTGAAGAGCTGCACATGCTTGACTATAAAATCCCAGCTAGCTACATGCCAGCATGCTAATATAGTCAAGACACAGGATAATTAAGAACAGCAGTGCACCGGCTGGGTCAGAAGCCAAGACACATTGCTTGAAAAAAAGGCTCCAGCAGACATGCCTTCTCTTATTGCAAGCAGACAATCACTGACTTCCTCCACCCGGATGCAGTAAGACAACCTGGTGGTTTTCTCCCTCATACCAGCAGAAACCACTCTGCGTGTTGATCTAGAAACTTGTGGGTGGTGCTGAGTTTACACAAATTATAGTGCTTACTGCAGGTGCCAGTTGCAAGTGACAGATAGAGTTTGGACTCTGGGATTAAAATATGTACTTTCTAGTCATTAGGCCTGGAGCAGTGCTGATAAAAAGCTAAAATCATTTTACAGGTCTGCCAAGAGTTTATGGCCCCTAACAGACATGAAATATTAGATGAAAACTTTTCGTGCCACCCAACTCACACTGCCAAGAGTTCCTTCCAACAAGAGAGTGAGACTGCTGATCGTTGTCCATCAGCCTTTCTCCTTCTCTGTCCCTCACTTTCTGAAGTCACCCATAATGTTCTCATCTCTAAGCACTTTCCAGTAGAAGAATTATTTCAGTCAGCCCCTTTTACATGTTATACAGTCATGCCTGAGGGCAATTCCTGCCATGGCAGACAGTCTAGCATCAGATCTGGCTTCACTCTTACCCACTCTTACCACACATCCTAGATATTTCCACCTTCATTTCTTCTAATTTAGGAGATTAAGACTTGTTCAACTCCCTGATGTTTCTCAGTATTTGTTATAAATTCATTCCATTTAATACCTACTCTTTCCCTAAGGCATTTATTTCCAAAAGCTTTTAGATGTCTGTCTGTACCGTTGGTGGATTTCCAGCTTTCATATCCAGCTGTTAAGGTGGAAACAAGATTTCAGTGGAAGACTCATAGATAGGTTTTAAACTGTGGATTATCAACACCTAAATCTTCTTTATGCTGGTAACTGCAGCTGCTGTCTGATTCATGTATTACACTATTTCTTTCTGGACATCCTGTTTGTTCACATCCTACCACCACGCAATGTGGAGACTCTTGTTTGTGTGTAGCTTGCTTTGTATCACATTATCAGAGTCAAAAATTACTGTGATTCTCATTACGTCTATTTGGTTTTTAACTTACCTTTTTTCTTTTCTTTTCTTTCTTTAGTACATGACTGCAGGTTAACTGGAAAACAACCTAGCTGTGGTTTCTGTTAAGTAACATAAGGTATGTTCTGCCTGAGTCAACTTTCTCTCTCCCACTTAAACAAACAGTGGCTCCAAATAGCAGAGGTGCAAGATTGCACCTCTGCTGGATACCACTGTCTGTGTAGAGGAGTTATCCTATCACTGTGCCCCTCAATCAAGTAAGGTTTGCACCTTGATCTAAAGCTTTGATGAGACACTCCTCTTAACATACCTTGTCATTTCACGATGTCACAGACTCAATCCTAAGGGACCCAGTCAAATATTATCTTTAAATCTATAGGCATAATCTACGTTATAAAACACTGGGGGAGGTGGTTCAAATGAGTTTCTTGTTGAGTTATGGTGGGGATTACATCTGATCCACATATCTTCTTTTATTCTACTGAACTTCAACTGATCCTTTTATTCTGCCTGAAACAGCACAATAAAATACTCTTTTACCAACAAAAAAAATTAAAAAAACCACAGCATCTCACTAATTACTACAGTAGTTCAGGCCATCTTTCATTCTTCCTATGCACTTTTTCTACTGACTCCATACTTTAAAAATTTAGTTATTTTGACCAACAGCTTTTTACATTTTCTGAGGCTGTATTCATTTATAGCCTTCCTTGTTCTATGCTTCTGAATCAAGTCCTTCCCTTCATACTGTCACCTTTATGATGATATCTATTTATAGATCATTTATTTGCTGACATTAATAGATAATTGCACTGCTCAGATGTTTACTATTACCACTGCTTTTTTTTTTTTTTTTTTTTTTGCTTTTTGTTTGTTTTTGGTATGGTTTATTTGGGTTTTTTTTTTTTTTGTTTGTTTGTTTTTTTTTTTTGTTTTTTTGCTTTTTGTTATAAATATTTGGGGTTTTTTTCCTTAGTAGGCCTCCTGAAGCATATAAACTTAGGCTGGTAAAGTGTTTTCCTATCACCTTGTTAACACCTCTTTAATTGACAAGGTCATCAAGGTATCTCTTTTCTCTTTTTATGCTGCATTTACTTGTGGTAGAATTTATAGAAATCAGGGGACTACCCCAAAAGATATGTTTGAACAATTAACTCACACAATTTTAATAACTTTTACATATATAACTTGACTACGGATTTATTAATACTTGAATATCTAGAAAGCTACATTTATTGTGCCAGCTGTGAAGCTCTTGGGCAGAAAGGACCAAAACAAGACATGCTCAGCTCCTGAGATAAATTTGTTCCTCTAATAGGTGCTCTTGTTCAGTGCTGTCAAATCACAGAATCACAGAATGGTCAGGGTTGGAAGGGACCTAAAGGATCATAGAGTTTCTATCCCTCTCCATGGGCATGGGCACCTTCCACTAGACCAGGTTGCTCAATGCCCCATCCAACCTGACCAAAAAGTTTCCCTATTCTTCAGTTTATAGGTGTCCAAGTAAGTCAAACCTACCTTCCTTACAGAATGCAAATTTTGGAAACCTTCAGCAATTTCAAAACATAAATATCTATTGCCATACCTGAACTGTACGTTTTCTCAGCTAACATAGTGAGAAGCCATTGCAGTCCCATCTTAATTGCCAGTGCCACAGAATCATACTCTTCAGCACTGTGGAACTGCAACGTGTTTGCCAAGCAAAAAAAAAATTTACTTGATTGCATTATCATTAAAAAGCAGCATTGTGTTTTTCCTACCAAACTTCACTGGTGAGTTGTTGCTCATTTGCAAAGAGGAACAGGGAACATCTTTGGTGTTTATAGCTAAGGTCTTCCCAGAACTTAGCAGTGTTTGATTCTGAAAGCTTATTAAGTGACTTGCTTAGGAGTCACCTTGAACTACTACATTTATCTTGGGCTCTAATTACTGTTTAGAAACAGATTTGAACTGTAGTAAATTTAATATAACCATTTGATTACTCCATCTATCTTTCTGTAGTAATGCTCTCAAGGTGTCATGTAGGTATGCAACGTATCATTTGAAACAGACAATAGCACAGTTCAGGATACAGTTTGAGAATAAAATAACATCATGCCCAGAGCATGATGTTACCCATGGGTAATGTAGCTTATAAGGAGACACTTATCTTTATTTCCTATTGATGTGGATTTCCTGAAGCATTTGCCAATTGCAGAAACTGTATTGAGACATTTTCAACTTAAATTACTCTAATTTACTTCATGAGGACACCAGTACTCAAAATTGCCCTCTAGCGAAGAGAAAATACAAATGATTGCCCTTTGAATATGGACAACTCGAGCTCTAAAGTTAAGATTTATCAAAGGAACCAAGGGGAAAAAAAACAAACCAAACCAAACAAAAAACCAACAAACCTGCTTCACATCAGTAGCTACAACATTCCTAACCACTTAGGGCTTCAGAACTACTGAAATTTCCTCCCATATATTCTTTAGCTTTCAAAATTATACTCTTTCATTCTTCAAGTTTCTGAATCCATCAAGCCATCCTTTGACTGAAGGCCAGAATATGCAGGATCAAACAGAGAATTTCATTTTACTCAAGCTGTTCTGATGGAAAAAATCAGAGGTTTAGATTCTTTCTGGGGATGCAAAAATATAATCTTTTGGTACCAATAACACAGGCATACAGAAATTCATCTATGGGAAGTCTGTGCCAGGATATTTAACTCCTCCCACAGAATCACAGAATAGTTAGGGTTGGAAAGGACTTTAAGATCATCTAGTTCCAATCAGAATCAAAATGACCACAAAAGCTGGGAGAATGGCCTAGGTGTTTCCTGAAGGCTTGCACATACCCTCAAAATGTAGACTGGGCACATACTAAACCCCAGTGAATAACTGTCCCATCACTGGCTCAGCCTGTACAAAGATACTCTAGGAAAACACTACACTAAAGTGAATGCACCCTCAAAACAAGTTCCCTCCATGAACTGAAAGGAAAAAGAGAGAAGCTAAACATTAGATTAAAGCCCTTTCTTGGACCCTATCACTTACCTAAGTGACCCCATTTTATATTTCTCACATATCAGGTACCATCAGGAGTGAAGCACATTGGTTCAAATTTAGTGTCTGACAGAGACCACAGTGTACTCACAAGATGCCAATCACCCATGAGGAACTCCACTTAAAGAGGACGGAGTCCTCCTGTACTGTACTCAGGACATGCACAAAACATTTAGCATCCTGAGGGCACATGGTGACGGGGACCCAAAGAAACAAAGAAGAAAGGAGAAAAAGAAACTTCATCAGTGTTTCCAAATCCTAAGGCCACAGTCATGATATCTGAAGTTCTGAGCCTGACAGAAGTGGGATTCCCAAAATAAAACAGGGTCACAACTGAAAAATAGTAAATACCACTCTGGGATGCCTCCCTACTCTTGAAATAGACTTGATATGTGAAGATAGACCGGGCTGACATGAAACTGCTGAAAGTTATTTCTCTCAAATGAAGGAAAAGGTTTCTTTTCTTTGTCTTCATTTTCAAAGGATGGGACCTTCCTTCTAAAATTTCAAAAGTCTGGCACTGCTGAACTTGGGCCAGTTATAACACCATTTTACTGTAGGCTTCCAAGCAGCAAAACATACTTGGCTATGGAGCATCTTTCTCAACTGAATGGCAGAAGCTCTGCTTCTTGAGACTTTACAACTAAGGAACATACTAATGAGATTTCTGGAGAGAAGGTTCCTATATATATATATGTAAATATATCTACATATCCACAGTACATGGTGACATTTCCCAGCAGTTACTCCTTCATTCATTATCTGCACTTCTTCCATTTTTACCATGCAGAAAACAGGCAACAGTTTGCTTTTCAACAGGAATTACTAACAAGATTTCTTGGTACTGCAATTTCTGTCACAAAGGGTGCTGACAATGAATCAGAATTCATTTTTACATACAAAACTGAAGATAATGAAAATATAAGCTGAAATAAATTGTTCCCTGGACAGAGTTGGGGATTATGACTGTAAAATGCAATTATGACTTCTCATCTGGTCAAGGTAAGTTAAAATTCAGTCACCGATGCATAATTCCAATCTCCCTTTGCAAACACACTTGGTTTAGCATCTTGTTTTCGAGGCTGATGTTTTAAAGAAAAGTCTTGTATAACAGAGAACACTGTTTAAAAACTCAGAATCCTTCAGTTCTTAAACTGCAACCTTACAGTATTCAAAGGAAAGTGAACCAAAAAACTGCCACACTAGAATAATCTGCATATTGAGATCTGCACTGGAGAGCTCTCTCAGCAGCACAGTCTCCAGTAACAGCAGTACTCAAAATCTCTGCACACTTTATTTCTGGTACACCTACATCTAGACCAACACAAGTGTTTCATAACTCATTGAGCTTCAGGATTCCTGGAAGATTTATTAGCCAATGTGACAGCCTTCAGCCCTTCTGAGAACACAAACATCCACAGACTAAAAATCTGTGGGGGTGCAGGGGTGGAAATGAATCTCGGAATTAACACTGCTTTTTTTATCCCACTTGGCACACAGCAAATGCTTCCAGAAAAATCCTCAAAATGCTTGCACACAATGCAGAGCCTGCTCCGGTTGCACAGTACTTTACATTTTATTTCCTTACATCACTGCAGTCCTAAGATGGACAAAAGCCTATTCAGCTACAGCTGTGCGCAATTGCAGGGCTTCGCTGGGTGAGCAATCCCAGTTCTGGCCCTCTGCCTGTGAATCATGTTAACCAGAGAGAAGAAAACATTTATCTGCAGAAGTTCAGGGAGCGCTGAAGTGTCCTCTTGAGGACCAGGCTTCCCTGTTTATAAATTGCTCACATTTCATCATGAGGCATCCATTTCCCTCCTCCTGCCCAAGAAGCGTTCTTCTCAGCTCTGTTTCCATAAACCTGCTCAGCTAGGCTCAATGGAGACAAGCAATGCCTGTGCCAATGGGACAAGAAAGTGATCGGGAGAGAGAAAAGATGAACAGTACATCCTTCCCAAACCTCTGGGAGGGATGGGATATCTCATACAAAAGCCTACACCTGGGAAAGCAGAAAGAGTTACTGTGCTCTAAATGTGATGCAGCCACTTGGGCCTTTTAATTCTATTTCTTAACAGTAAATTCCAAGTAGTGGGAAGAGTAGTAAAATAATTATGATACTCTGCACCACAGGCGGTGCAGAGAACTCCCCTAAAAGCAATTTTGCTCCTTCAGGGTAGGTAATATTAATAGGATGGCCTCTTACTTCAGTGTCCAGTTCAACCATCATGATGTAAGGCACCAACCCTGCCCAGAGTCTAAGCAGGCTTTTATGGCCGTACCTGGACACATGCCACCTTCACACAATGAACAGCCCAGTCAGAGCCCACCTGTGGAACAGAACATTTAACCCATCACATGTTGTCTGTGTGGATCTACATAGATTGGAGATGCTTTTAAGAAAGCAGATGGAGGGGGACTAGCCAAAGGAACTGGAGGGGTACTCTTAATTGCAGCTGTGCCTTGGTGTGTCCTTTTAAATCAAGTATGGAAGTGCTGAGCACAGGAATAAAATGGCTGAGTCTCAAAAGTTTTTCCAATTGTTTGTTTAGTTGAGATTTCAGTATCACATCTGACATTACTTCACAAAGAAAGGACCAGTTTCAGGTAAAATGCATACTGGAAGTAGATAACATGCACACAGAAAAACAGCTTTTGACAGTGAATTCAAAATTCTTTAGTTTGACAGATGACCACGTCGACACACTTCTGTGTGTGGAGATCTGTGGAAGAGACTGGTCCTTGTCTCAATTATTCACCTTTCTTTCTTCAACTCAAATTAGAAATGCCCTAAATAACCAATTTCCTAAGGACTAGATTTGAGATTGTTAGAATTATTGTTATAAGGTAATATAAACACTACCTCATAGAGACTTATGCAGACTTAATAAACCTGGAATAAAAAGTATTTTAATTTTCTATTAACTAGTATATACCAAATGGATACCAAATTATAACACAGCTGATGTTACTATTCATAATGACGAAATAAAACTTGACACATTGCAAGTTAGAAATGAATCCTCCAACTTCCTACTTGTATTTTCTTTTAAGGCAGACAATTGGAATATCCCAGCAGCTTACTTCCTCTCTTCCCTCCTCCTCCCCTCAATTACATATTTCCTGCTGTTTTTCCTTCGGGTTTTAATTCTTGCGAATTTCAGCACAACAGCTGTAAGAGGCAACAATTACAGTAAAAATGTTTAATTACCCAACTAGCTTGTAAACAGTACCTGTGGGCATATACAGTCCTTATATGAAGTTACTTAAAAGTAAACCCACAGGAATTATTGTTAAATAATGGTATGATTATCAAAGGAAATTATTCTCTGTGAGTCATTTTACATTAATTATAATATATTATTTGAAGGGTACCAGAGATGCAGTTTGCTCCACAGTACTCCTAGGAGAGTTTAATGAGCATCCCATTAGGAACCATAGACAGGAACCGGACTGACACAGCTCTCGCACAGACTCGCTTCCTGCGCCAAACTCACCCCACATATGCCAGAGCCTCCATCGAACTTGGCAGGAATGGACTGAAGCAATAAAACTAATGAAAATCAGTTCCAAGAGGCTACAAACAGCTGTAAAATATTTAGAGAAAACCATGGAATTGAAGACCTGACCGGATTTCCAAATCCTATTTTCCAACGCTCTTAAAATACCCACTCCACTTTTAAACATCTCTACAAACAATGATTTAACAGTACATTCTAAGTACATGAGAATTAAGTCAGAAAAAACGCTATTCAAGTACCATTTATAAGTGATGGGAGAATATCACTTATAAATTTATAAATTTATATTAATAAATGTATAAAGTAGAAAAGTGGCTGTTAATCTCTATGCTTTTAGCTCTCTCAGCGGGACACTGGATCATGTAC